>CM030833.1:2918202-3028202 GCA_018105865.1 Metaphire vulgaris | reverse complement strand
AATAATAATAATTATAATAATAACATATAACAATAGCAAATAAATAACAATATTAACTGGTTTAGAATTGTTCAGTGGGATTTGTCTGTGTGAGAACCTCTGTTAGGTAGATACGCAGTGTTTATTCTAGCCACCTTGACATTGGGGGATTTTGAAATGTTTGGGGGGACAAGATTTGTCTCTCCTTTTAGGGGAAATTTCCATCCCCTAGCCAACATATACAATTGGGGGGGGTTAAAACTTTTTGGGGGGATTCCCCCCAAACAGGCCTCGAATAAACACTGGTAGACATGTTCCAGTCTGAAATAGTATGAAATAGATTTGGCTCTCAGTTTTTGCAAATCCGAGAGAAGCCGGTATTGAACAGTAAACAGGGGCGTACCTAACGTATTTGGCGCCCACGGGCCACAGCAAGAGGTCATAAAATTAAATTGGCAGGTTAACAAGTCTTTAATTAACAAATTATGACATTTTATCGACACAAGATTAAAACTACAGATGCACTTTTCTTGCTTTTACTTATGCGAACTGGTCTATGATGTGCTCCTCAAAGTCTGTTTTTTCAGTTTCTTCTCTCCCTACGATAACTAGAGTAAGATCATAGAGTTTTGACGCTCCTTCCTAGAGTGGCGTCCAGGGCATTTGCCCCCACCTGCCATATCCTGGTTACGCCATTAAATATGATGTCGTAAGCGGACATAAACTGCCATCTCGTTTATTTTTCAGATCTTACGAAGAGATGATGGACTGTCTGCACCTGTCGTTCGCCAACTGTCCACCAGGTGGCGTCCACCTGAACAAGGTCAACCTGCGCATCGGTCACCTGAGGACCGAAATGGAACAGCTCTGCGACGAACTGGACGAAGACGACGACGACGCCGCCCATCCTCAACCAGGGTCCATTTCCCGGATCCAGGATACAACGCCGACGACGGCGACGGCGGCGGCGGCGGCGATCCGGACTCTCTCCTCCGTCGACGAGAATTCGACTCAGTCGGCGGCGAAGGAAGGAACCTACGACGGCAAGGCAGCAGCACCTCGCTCCTGGTCCGTCGTCCTCGGGCTCCGTAGTCACCGTCTCTGCGACCCCCTCATCTCTGACGCCAAGTGCCGTTTCGTCGCCGTCCAAGGCACTCGAAATGTCGTCGTCATCGCCGTCGTCAAACGTGACGCCGCTGACGTCATCCAGTAGTCACAGTCATGTCGTCAGTCACGGTCACGACAAGTGCAACGGCACCGAAGACGGTGACGCCGACTACGACCTGGCTGGACCGTTGGGTGACGGCGACAGGTCACCTTCTCGCCGGGTGACAGCCGCCGCCGCCCTCTTCGACAACGACGACTCCCCTAATCGAAGGAGACTGTATTATTCTGACGGTGGTGGTGGTGGTGGTGGTGGTGGTGGTAGTAGCAGTAGCAGTAGCATCGCAGAACAAACGCCTCCTTCGGAATTCCCGACAATCCACTTTTCTCTCGACCATCCTCAGTCGGATAAGATCTCCCGCAGCAGCAGCACCAGTAGGCGGAACGATTCGACGGCGGCCAGCGATGGAAAGAATTCGGAGAAAGCGCTCCAGGAGTGTCACCCTGGTACGACGTGTTCGGTGACTAGCTCTGTGGTGGCAATCACGAGATGTTCGTGTCCTGTTGCGCCTTTTATTGCATTATCAGCGCTCTTCTTATACCAACTGCTGAAATAAGACGGGAGATGATGTCGACTTTCGCGTAATTGTAAAATTGTCGACTGCGGCAGTAAGAGGAAGAGTATTACAGCCGTCATTGTAACGATTTACGACGTTACATCGACTGGAATATGTCAGCACAAGGGCGTAACTGCTGGTTCTGCTGTATAGTGTTGTATTGCACAGTGCACACTGGGACTGTACGTTCACCTTCGTCCAGTGCAGTAACAGAGAAAACTCCTGGAGCCGCCACTGTTGAAAATCAAGACGAGTGCAAATTTTGACAAGTCTGAAAACCTAAGACTGCAACAGCTGGATCGGGGTTTGTAACAGTGACATTACAACAGCCAGTTGGTGTACAGTACCTGCCTACGTAGCCCCTGTCGCAAGTTTGTGTGGGCAAATACAAAATTGAAAAGCATTTCTCATCCAGGTATATAGGCCGACTTGCGGCAAATAGGCTGTACTCAAAACGTTAGGAAAATCGAAAGGAAGTTGTGCACGAGGCTATTTGGTTGATTGATGCACTAGAGTTTTCGGCGTATGGTTGAAAGTCAGGCTTAGTGAGAAAGTGAACAAGCGTGTATCGATAGGATTGTAAATAGTTACTTTTATTGACTTATTCGTGTCTGCATTGAATGCGCCGAAAATTTAACAAAGCGCGTAAGTCACGAATAATACAGTACGTGACGACCTGTAAATAGCAACTGAATGAATGGCAAATATCTCAAATTAATCGCAAATAGTTAAGTTAAATGATTAAACTTCGCGATCGGCCAATTCAGTAAATCGGACAAAAGTATATGAACTACAAGCAAGCAATGTTTATTATTATTATTATTATTATTATTATTATTATTATTATTATTTATTATTATTATTATTATTATTATTATTATAATTCATCTCGCCCAGAAATTAACATTACTGAAATGTGTACAGTTATTTGCAATTCTTGCAACCAGATTCAGTGTTTATTCTAGGCCTGTTTTGGGGGGATTCCCCTCCAGGTTTGAAAATTCCCCCCCTCCCAAAAAAATTTCTATATGTTGCGTCAAGGTTTTTGGGCAGACAAACCATATCCCCCAAACATATAAAACTCCCCCAAAATGTCAAGGTGGCTAGAATAAACACTGACCAGATTCATTCACATATAGTTATTAGGGCCTATTACGTGTTGAAATTACTTGCATGAGATCGCACGTAGACTTGCGATTAATTAAATGTTCTCGATCAAAACGTTCCCAGAGTGGATCGGGGCTTGTAACCGGCAGCAGACCTCAAACGTAGCCTATGCTTCTCGAAGTGCTGCGAGAAAACGCATACGGCATATTGCACGAATTGAGCAATCTATTATCGCCACGGGTCGTCCAACGCAAAGAGAATTCCAGGGGTTAAATTGAGTCGGATCTTGCCGGATCTCCGATCCAGGACGTCTGGCAAGAGATCCGGCAAGGTTGGCATCAGATTCGCGACGTACTTTTTACTGTATTCGTGGTGATCTTTTATTGTTTACTTTAGTACTTTGCATGCACGGGAAAGAAAATAAAACGTGAACTGTACTCTAAATGTTCGTTTAACTTAAAATGAATAAAAACGCTGTGAAGAAATTGTGTGGCCGAAGGAAAAATAAGGAGATCCGGAACCTCTAGAAAGTAATTTAACCACTGGAGCATTAGCGTCGCCACGGGTGGTGCAAATGGGGGCAACAGCGCCCCCCCAACCTGCCCCATATCCTCTACGAGATTCTCGCAAATCCGATGAGGAAGTTTTCTGTGCAGGGGGTGAGGGGTGGGTAAGGAATCTGACACGCTAGCCCCTTTTGCCCCCCAACCAAAAATTCCTGGCGACGCCACTGCACTGGAGAATTCTTGAAGATATCTTTTACCAATTGGCGAACTGATAGTCGGGAAAAATAGCACGGACGGACGGAAATCCTTAGCAACAAAGTCGAGATGTCACTACATCAGGCGCTTCAACCACAACTGAAGAAATCTAGATTCCAAGTCGTCCAGACTAAATACCAGTTTAGACGCTTTCTCAGATTTTGGCTTAAATTCTTCATTGCGCTACAGTAGAATGTAATGTAACTATAGGCGATTGAATATAAATCGAATACGATTTCTTAACCGTCGTCTTCTCAACCATAGGCTATAGGCTTCTTTCCTTCGAGAACGCTATTTTAGTCATATCACACTGAGCTTTGGCAAATGAAATCCTAACACAAGACAGGGGCGTAGCGACGGGGGATCTCGGTATATATACCCCCTCCCAATCAATCTACCTTAAAGTTTTTGTGATTTATATGTGGTTATATGTGGTTATATGTAGTTTATATGGTTTATAGTTAAGGTTTATACCACCCCCAATATTTATACCCTCCCAAATCAAATTCCTGGCTACGCCCCCTGGCACAAGAATCCGAATATGGAACCCAAGGACTGTTAAAGATGCAACCTGACGTTTTAAAATATGTCTTAACTCACATTTGAGCCATCGACGTGAAAGCAAGGAGCAATATCTATTGGAATGACACCGCGCTTTATTTCTTTCATAATAAATGCTAACACTCGTAGTAACATCTTTCTCTTTGTTTGTCTTGAATGTACGCAATTCGAAATTCCACTAGAAACCCTATTGACATTCAAATATAAACCAGGACGTTGCTTAATGTGGTTCTAAATTGCCAATTCAGTTGATTAGTGATCAGTATTCCATCTTTCCTAAGAAACTGCCAAACTCACTTCTTTCGCCCTGTTTCGTTAGTTTACGCTTTAATACGCGGCTTTATACGCACACATTGAGTGGGATGTTCTGAAGATTGAGATAATTTGCAAAGCTCACTGATCTCTGTTAGGACAAAACAAAAACAAAAACAAATAGCCTAATAACGAGGTTTAAAGTGGCTCAGGAGGGGGTCTGCCCTGTATGAGAGTCCATCTTGCCCCAAATGCCCCTCCTTCCCCTATGTAGGCTATGTAATACGTAGTAGGCCCTGTGTCGCTCATCTCATTTAGTATTGTACAGTACTCAGGTTTATTTTGAAATCACTTACACTCAATATGTCAACCTATATAGCGCTATTTCAAGGCAGGCTTAGCTAGCATTAGCTAGTATTACTACACTTTAGTAGCCATTACCATCTTCTCGTCCTATTCATTCCAGCTGTCTAGAGCTGCCAGTCATGGGCGTCCGCAGAAATTTTTCCAGGGGGGTGCAAAACAGGGTCTTGTGATGAAAGAAATGAAAATATTTTCCAGAGGGGTGCAAAACAAGGTTTTGTGACAAAAGAAACAAGTAATTTTACTTTTTTCATAACTCCACAACTTTTCCAGGGGGGTGCAATTGCACCCCCTTGCACTCCCCCGGACGCCCATGCTGCCAGTCTTGCACTAAAAAGTGTCTGTGGCTTCCAGCCCGTTTCTTAAACAGTTTCATGTTATGCAGTTGAACAGTATAGTTGAATTTGATTTTTTTATAAAAAATATAAGTAGGCCACCTATATAGGCCTAAGTACAGAAGAATGAGCAAGATGGATATATAGATACCAGCTTACCCCATGTATGGGGGCAACACGGACCCTATGGCTTAAACTGTCAAATTCAATTTGTCACTGAAATAAACTTGCTTATGCTTTTATTTATTGTAGACTGTTTCGTAACATTATATACTAGTCGTAAATAGTATTAGTGTTTGATCGGATAAAGTTATAGAAGAAAATATGGAATTTAACTTAGTTAGTCCATCTTGCCCCTCCTTCCCCTGTGTGTGTAATACGTAGTGCAGTAGGCCTAGTTCCCAGCCTTTTTGGTCAGCGTACCCCTTCGGACACTTTTCGAAAATCCGTGTAGGCCTACAGGTCTGTACCTTCTAATCGTCGTCGTCGTCGTCGTCATCATCATCATCATCATCATCATCATCATCGTCATCAGAAGCGCGTGGTCAGCGGGGGCCGTTGCGTCACTCCTTGACCATGACCCCGCCGGATGGCACGTCTCCAGAGAGTTGATGGAATTTCACTGGTCTGGGAACGGATGTGGTCGATTCATCTTTTCCTGGGACCGACCAGGACAGCGCTTCCACGATCGGTCAGGTGGACGACCGATGGATAGGTCGACGTGGCAGTGGAGGGCTTGATGAACCGGAACTGTCTCTCCGGTGAGGCATCATTTTACATATATATATATAGTATATATATGTATATATATATATATATATATATATATATATATATATTCTGGGGAGTTATAATATAGGCCTATATGTATGTATATATATATAATGATTGGGAATTATTTTTCCGGAGAGTCAGAATACGGTACACCGGTACTACAAGGGAGGAGAAAAAAACCGGACTAGTCACAGTTAGATTTGCATTTAATATAGTTCGTTTTTTTGCGCCACCCTGTAGAATTTCGTAAATTCGTGGATAGTTGATTCGCTAGGTGGCGCCGTTCCTCGGCGCTTGATTCTTGCGTGGACTCCTTTAGTCCCTGGCGTCCGATGGACGGATGCACGTCGTAGAGTCGTAGACTGCGCTCGAGCATTGGCAAATGGCAACACGCGGTGTGTTCATCGCCGGTAAATGGTCGGGACACGAAGACGCGTTTAATGGTCGTTGTGCTTTTTAAACACATCAGAAGTGCTAAATGTATTGACGGGACAGGTATATTGATCGACTCGCCGGCAGTTTAGAAGAACTTCTTTCTCGAGTCTGGTTGGACCTGTGAGTTCGCATTTTCTGGCGTTTTACTTAAGTCGTTTAAAGAGCTAGTATGCAGTGGCGGCTCCAGGATTTGGCAAGTGGGGGACCGTTGGGGTGGTCAACTTCTAATCATGGGGGCCAACCATTTGTTGTTAGGTATGTAATATTAAGTATAGGGTCCCAACAGTGGGGGCCACTGGGAGCCAGGCACTCAATAGGGGACACGGCCCCCGGTCCTCTGTGGAGCCGCCACTGCTAGTATGTGCCACTGGTATTTAATATATATTACATAATATGTAGGATTCTGGACAAATGAAACAGTAACACTTGGACGAAAAGGCAGTAACGCTTATGGGATCGTCCATAAATTACGTAACGCGATTAGAGGGAGTCCGGCCATTTGTTACAAAGTGTGACGACGGGGGAAGGGGGTTCCGTAAATGTGACGTAAATGTGACGTAACGCAAAAATTTTAAGTGATGACCTTTGACCTTTTTGCTTAATACATGGATGGCCTTTTTGCTTGTCAGGGTTTTTCGAGAGGAAAAAAATGCAAGGATGACCTTATTTTGCTTTGCTTTCTACTTTTCGGAAGACGAAAATGGGGGTCGGCCTGTTGTTACGTCATATTTTAGAGGGGTCTGACGTTTTGTTACGTCGCGTTACGTAGGGGAGGGGGTCAAAAAGTGCCAAAATCGCGTTACGTAATTTATGGTATGTGGCACTGGTATTTAATATATATTACATAATATGTAGGATTCTGGGCAAATGAAGCAGTTTGGACGAAAAGGCAGTAACAGTTACGGGGTCGTCCATAAATTACGTAACGCGGTTAGGGGAGTCCGGCCATTTGTTGCGAAGTGTGACGACGGGAGGTGGGGTTCCGTAAACGTGACGTAAATGTGACGTAACGCAAAAATGTTAAGTGACGACCTTTGACCTTTTTGCTTAATACAAGGATGGCCTTTTTGCTTGTCAGGGTTTTTCGAGAGGAAAAAAATGCAAGGATGACCTTATTTTGCTTTGCTTTTTACTTTTCGGAAGATGAAAATGGGGGTCGGCCTGTTGTTACGTCATATTTTAGAGGGTCTGACGTTTTGTTACGTCGCGTTACGTAGGGAGGGGTCAAAAAGTGCAAAATCGCGTTACGTAATTTATGGTATGTGGCACTGGTATTTAATATATATTACATAATATGTAGGATTCTGGGCAAATGAAGCAGTTTGGAATAGTAACAGTTACGGGGTCGTCCATAAATTACGTAACGCGGTTATGGAGTCGCCATTTGTTGCGAAGTGTGACGACGGGAGGTGGGGTTCCGTAAATGTGACGTAACGCAAAAAGTTTAAGTGATGACCTTTGACCTCTTTTTGCTTGTCAGGGATTTTGGAGAGGAAAAAAATACAAGGATTACCTTTTTTGCTTTGCTTTTTACTTTTCGGAAGACGAAAATGGGGGGGGTTCGGCCTGTTGTTACGTCATATTTTAGGGGGGTCTGACGTTTTGTTACGTCGCGTTACGTAGGGGGGGGGTCAAAAATGCCAAAATCGCGTTACGTAATTTATGGATGATCCCGAAAACAATAAACGGGTTCAAAAGTTAACTAAGAAAACTGGGTAGGGCCGTGAGTGTCTACGGACATTTTTCCAGGAGGGTGCAAATTAGGGTCATATAACGAAAGAAATGAAACACAATGTACAAGATTGAAGATTGTCAAGACCTATTGGAATAATTATAAATAATTTAACACCACAAGATAAGTTCACAGAATTCTTAGATAAATTCATATTTTAACTTAGTACTATAATTTATTGTTATTAAGCTTAGTTGTTACAGTTTTAGCAATTTTACTTTTTTCATAATTTCACAATTTATCCAGGCAGGTGCAATTTTTACAATTTATCCAGGTTGGTGCAATTGCCACCCTACCCACGGGCCCATCCAGAGGCCCGTGGGGTGGGGCTTACTCAAGTTGAATGATTCCTGTAGTTAAATTCATCGTAATTGATGTGTAATTTTAAAACTCCACTGAATAGCTTGTGCATAATCTCATTTGCTCGTCAAACAGTTCCTCTGTTTTTGCAGAGGTTTTTGCCTGATATAAAAAATCCTGCTGTCTATTGTAAAGTTTACTTAGTATAGTCATTCATGCATTTCCTCAGATAAAACTATGATATATAATGGTTTCAGAATTATTGAAAATGGGCATATTTTGGCATTAAAATTCTATGACAGGAACATTGACAGAAAGTATATAGAATTGATACTGGCTTTACTGGAATATTTCAAAATGGCAGAGACTATGCCCATTTCCGATTCACATTTCCTTCTTTCTACCCTAAACAACATTTCTGGATAATTCCATGTTAATCTTTTGACTGTTACCTGGTTGTCCGGCCAGGATACCCTGATTTGACCTGGATCTTGAATGATTTTGATTTTGTGTGCCATCGGCTGATGGAGTGGCGCTATAGAAGTTTAGGATTAGATTAGGTAGACACTTTCTGCTGAAACGTTTTTACCAGTCCAGACAAATTTTGGTGATATGCTTCTCAGGTACTTGTATGCAGCCTGATTCATGGTATCGTCATGAATTGGTCGGATTATTGCAATGTGCTCTGCTTTTGGCCAAATGAGTTCTAGCTCTTGACTCTACGGTCAGAGTCATTGCTAAGTATTCCATCTTGTCCAGTGTCCAGGGCTCTTTGATTACTGCAGGATCTCATAGATTTTGTGCTGAATTCCCTCCGCCTGCTTCCAAATTGTGATGGCACGAATTTAAGCAAATAAATCTTGCAGTGGAGAGGTGCTTCAAGGTTAGTGGCCTTCTGACCCAACCGAATATATTTCACCACCGTCTTCAACTGCATCTCTCTGTTTCTATTCTGTTTTTAGGATTATTGGGGATGCATTTGTGGCCACAGAATGAGCTTTTTATGTTTATCCAGCTGTTTTCAATCAATTCAATTAATCATTCAATCAGTTCATAATTGTCTTTGCGTTTTTAGCATCTATGGAATGAACTGGGTTATTTGCTTGTTGTTGAGATGTTTTAATTGCGTTTGATAAAATTCGAACTTCTGTTAAAATTTGCATGGAGCATGAAACCAGTTTTAAAAACTGCATTGGGTTTTTCTTTAACCCCTTAACTGGTCAACTATTTGTAACTCAATGTAAAATGGACGAGCGTTACTCGGGGCACCCAGTTAAGGGGTTAAGAAGCTTGCACAGCAGTTGATGCACATGCAGTGGTTGCTTTTCAAAGAAGCAATGGACTGAGGTCAGACCCGAGATGGGTTGTGGGTCGAACGGGTCACTTTGACCCGAGATGGGAATGGGTCGTGGGTCGAACGGGCCATTTTGAGTGACCCATTGCTGGAGTACGAATTTATGAATTTCTCTGGAAGTTGAGAGGTCTGCCGATACCCTTTTCAAATCGAGCATTGCTTGCATGACAGTGATGACTTTTGTCTGGTTGACAATTGCCTAGGCAGTGTCATCCATGTGAATGCTGTGAGTGCTTTGGTCAGTCTCCGCTGAGCCGTAGGGACTTTGTCATTCCTAGGTGGCGTGACGCAGATGGATAAGGTTAATTTCGTCATTTGGAAGGAGGATGAAATGTTCAGATATGTGCCACCATCCGAATCCTTTTCCGTAATTTGTCACCGGTCAAAGTGGCCAACGGTGATTTTCCTCAGACCGACTTTCATAGAACATTGGTCATCACCTTTTACATAAACTCATTGAAGATGAGTCAGTAGGACAGAGTAATTGATTGTACTTGTTTTATCTTTTTCATATACAGTAGAACTTCAGTATAACACAAACTCGGTTATAATGAATCCTAGGTTATAACATACCACAATGCATGATCCCATATGAGATGCTACCGTGTTGAATGGGTGCTAGGATAAAATGTCCTCGGACAAAATGTCACGGACAAAATGTCATGGGGACAAAATGTCAGCGGACAAAATGTAACCGTAACCCTAAACCGTGACATTTTGTCCGCGGACATTTTATCCAGCCACAGTTGAATGGTGTTGGATACAAGTTATCATATAACTTACCTAAGATATAAAGTTCTACATTTTAAAACTTTGCAGACCTGTTAAGTATGTTAAAATGAAGTTTTACTGTACATGTCATCATGGACTGAGATAATGCGTACACTTGATTTATAACACAGACAATTCTATTTCAACTGGCCTAAATTAGAGTAGATTTCATTGGACTCAAAGGATAACTCAGACACTTTTCAAGTTACCAGAGTTATATGTTAATAAGATTTTATTTTTTAGTTAGTTCATATTTCTTGTCCCTGTTGTTACAACTTGGAGAGTCAAACGTCATTCTCTAAAGCTTGTGACTGATTCACAACATTATCATGAGTGATAATAAATCTTGTGATTTTAAACATATAATTCACAATATCTTTTACTGTGTCCACACATTTTCATATTACCGGTAGTTAACTTAATCATAACTTAATTCAATATAATTTACAATATCTTTTACTGTGTCCACACATGTTCATATTAGTTAACTTAATCCAATATTCTGAAAACTCTGCCAAATGAATAATTCTTTGCCACAACACAGGTGCAGTTTTAGTTTATATTAAATGTAAATTACATGTAAATGTAATTGATGTGATGTGTAATTGGTAATGTAAATGCACCAAAATACTGTAAAATGGAAATTCATTTTGAAATTTCTGGAACACTTGCTTTATTAATGCTTGAAATTGACTTTAATTTTAAAAATTGTAAAATTGTTTGCTTTGTGAGAGTTATTTTAGATATTAATATCATGCGGCCATATTATATGGCTTTGTAGTTATCTTATTAGTTTTATGTGATGATTTGTGCTACGAATTGCCCTGCATTTGGTGAAAGCTTCTCTCCGTCACCATAGTCATGATTATCACCACGTCTTTATCATTGTTGTTGTCATCATCAGCATAACCAAATTGTCATTGCTATCATCAATCAATCAATCAATTTTTATTTCTCAAGATTATACAGGTTAAACATACAAAATTAAATCATTTCTTACTATGTAACAAAAAGAACATCATAATATGTAAAAACAATATATAATTCATTTGAGAAATGGGTTGGCCAAAGGGTATAAAACCCGTAAGACGGTCAACCTATTTTGGTTTAATGATTTATAGGTGACAGCACTAATTATAGAATTCCAAAAATTGAAGGTAAGAGTGTCTTGAGTTGTATTTATCTAAGGCACTTAAAAGTGGTATAAATAATGATATAGAAAAGTATAGAAGCATAAGAAATGATTAAGAGAATCTTAAGGATTTTAAATCAGCTGAGGTATTTGGGTACGGTATCATTGTGTCATCATCATCACCATCACCATTGCAGCTATCGTTGCCTTCTTTCAAGCAATGTAATTTTGCACCTACTTGTATTTCTGAAGTGTGTTCCTATGTTAAGCATATGTAAATGATTTCCATTCAATTTCTGTTTGTGATTAATTGCTCGGTTTTACTGTGCACAGATTTCTGAATGATGTTGAATATATTGCATTTGCTAAAAGATAATATGGCGCAGAATGTGAAAAAAAATATGAATCTTTCATGATTAGACGTCCATTTATCAAATCCATGCTTTTGGTTGCTTTTCTCTGACATGCTTTTACGTTCTGATGGATTCTTTTAGGATAGCATCCACACGGGATGCGGACATTTGCTTCAGTCTTGACTCTCGCGCGGACGAAGTAATGCTGTTGACTGGAGAAGTCAACACTTGCGAACACACTCGTTCACTTTCTGGTAATGCAGCCAAAGGCACTCCAGCTGAACAACGAACAATGAACACTGCCGACGACAACGGCGTTCCGTTCGGCACTGACGACACGAGCGCACGTCCGGTTGATGTCAATGGTGCCGTACTTAACGCGCGCGCACATTCCGGATGCAGTGACGGCTTTATTTCTGAAATGTATACGACCGTACTGGAGGACCCAGCAACAACAGCTGTTTCTGACTGTGACATATGTGCCGATATCATGGACGCTACAGTTGACTTAAGACAAACAGCTATTAATGCTGCCGATGTCGTCGTCGCGTCGACTCGCGTGACGTCGCCACAGTTAACGCGGTCATTTCGAATGACGATGACGTCCGTCGAGCCGAAGTCATCTCCGACGGAAGTTTCTTGACCGGTGCTGCGGGGGAGATTGTCTTCATGGATTGCTGCTGTGAGCCGTCAGTCGATTTAAACACGAAGGGAAATGCCAGTTATATCGGAAGCCGCGATTTTGAAGACTTCGAAGATTACCGCGGCGACGAAATTTCCATCGCAAGTGCGGCCGACGATATGTGTCTGCAGTGTCCCGGTCGCCATGGTTGTTTTATCTCTTCATCGGAAGCCATCTGTAATGGACCGAGAGATCGCGGCGGGTTTGAAGCTGGCGAATCAGATTGCCAGATTGTCGGTGAAAGTCGGAAGAATGGTGAACGCTTTGATCAGACATCGGACGTGGAGAACAGTAAGCTCCAGATGAGCAGTGAAACTGGCGATGATGCAGTTTCGTCATCAGCTTTGTTTGAACCTTCAAAACTTATATTCAACGACTGTGAAACACAATATCAAGAGTTTGAGACTGCACTTCATGAACAGTACAAAACTAGCCACAGTGGTGACTTACCTCAAATGAAGGTAAGCTCTGGAATTCATTACCAATATCAATTCGTATAACTAACAATATATCATCTTTCGGATCGGGTCCTAAAACATGCCTGTTTGACTTGGTTTATCCCCTTAGATTGTTTCTGACTGATCTTTACCGGCTTGACCTGGCTCTAATTCAATTTGGATTTGGTGCACCATCGGCTGATGCCCTGGGCATTATGATAGTGGCGCCATAGAAGTTTCTTGATTGATTGATTGATTGATATACACTATATATATATATACATATATATATATATATACACACACATGCATATTCACACAGGTATACAACTTTTTGAGCATATTTATTGCAAATAATTAATCAAGTTGATTTTGTAATTTTTTACCACTCCTCTGCAGGTTACACTCTTGATATTTTGAATGCTGTCGCATTTGATACTTCTAGGTAGAATTAGTTAGGATATCTCTGAATACAGTAAATGACTGACTGATGAATTGCAAATTTGTACAGGAATTGGACTGGGATTTGGTATGTTGTATTTGGCTTTTATATTATATTTATTTATTCCACCTTGAACCAAACGGCTGATTGCTGAATATGAATGACAATGAATGATTATATGAATTAATGATTGTACCATTTTTTGGTTCAGATCAAATGCAATTGAGATATTTTGTGTAATACTAGTGAACAAGGTAATGTACCTGTAGTGTAGAAACATTGGAACTAAACTTAATGAGTTTTGACTGTGCTAAGTTTTTCAATATTTTGCACATACCCAAGGTGTTTTTGGGTAGCCAAGATCTTTCTGGGGACTACCCTAGAAAGAAGTGGTTGTCAGAAACAAGTTTTCTTTGAAAAGTAGAAAGACATTATGCTTTACATATATTTTGCATTTACAGTACATATTATGTGAATATGTGTGTATTATATATATATATATGTGTGTGTGTGTATATACACTATATAAATATATATATTATATATATAGTGTATATCAATCAATCAATCAATATAACAAACAGAAAGCAAAAGTAAAGGTGGCCGGAACACTGTCAAATTGGCTAAAAATAAAGAAAGGAGTAAGACAGGGCTGTGTTATATCGCCGTATCTGTTTAACATCATGGCAGAAAAGGTAATGAGAGAAGCACTGGACAAACGGGGGCATTAGAATAGGAGGGAAGAAGATTTCAAACTTAAGATACGCAGACGATATCATACTATTCGGTGGCTCAAACAGAGAACTACAAGATTTGGTAACTAGGTGGATAAAATAGGAAAAAATACAACATGATGATTAATATTGATAAAACCAAGGTAATGGCAACAAAAGGCAAGAGCTGCAACATCAAAATTCAGAGTACGGTATTGGAACAGGTCAACACCTTGTATTTAGGGTCCATCATATCAGACGACACTTCAAGCAAAGCCGACATAAGAAGCAGACTGAATAAAGGACGTTTCGGGAACATCATTAAACAAAATATGGAAAAGTCACAACATTCCTTGAGCACAAAAGTCCGGATAATGAGATCAATGGTGTGGCCAGTCGCCACATATGGCTGTGAAAGCTGGACAATAATGAAGGAAGATGAACGGCGCATTTTGAAATGAAAGGTTTAAGACAAATAATGAGAGTTTCCTGGAAAGCAAAGAAGACAAATGAGTGGGTAATGGATAAAGCAGGAGTTCAAAGAACCCTACTGGAAACAGTAAAAAAAGAAAACTGAAATACTGGGGACATATTATGAACAAAGCAGGAATGTCTGGAGAAGGACATAATCAAGGCACAATGCCTGGATCACGAAAAAGAGGCAGGCCAAGAAAAAGTGGGAAGACAACATCAAAGAGTGGACAGGACTCACTATCGAGCATGCGATAAGAAGAGCAGAAGATCGTAACATCTGGAAGATGACAGTCCATAATGCATTGATTGAAGACGGTTGAAGACAAGACAAGACAATTATGTACATATGTATATATATATATATATTACATACATATAGGCTACCGGTACACATTAGACATCATTATGCGTAGGCATACATTGACGTACACCTCCCCACCACAAGTTCGCTCATATGGGCACCTCTTGGTCTTCATATTTCACCCAACTTAACACTCGCTATCTCTTTTCTAATACTTGCCATATTTAGCTAAATTGAACCTTTTCAAACTTTCCAAACACAAATTTCCATAGACTATGAATTTCATTGTTAACAGCCCATTGACTAATATTGAAGCATACAAAGACAGTCAATTGATTGATTGATTGATTAATTGATTGATTGAGCTTGCTTGTGGCTGTTATTTTTCTGGTTGTTTATATTAAAATTGTATTTATTGCTTGAGTCTGGTTGGAAATGCCAATGATATTCTCTGGAAAATGTTGAATTCTGGCAGCAAAAGACTTTTCTAAAAATTCATTAATTTTGAAAAATGGGAAAAAGAGGACAAAGTCAGATGATTGGAAAGTCACTACCGGTAATACAAAAGCAAAGAATTTTTAAGAATTGTTATTTGTCAAAGTGGGGATTATAAATCACTAAGCATCATCATGTTGGCTTCACATTTCAAAGATACAGTTTGGATCGTATTATATAAGACGTCAGACATCAATGTAACTTGTGTTATGTGGGATGTCATGTTTACTGCCCATTGGGGCTGTCCGTTAATTACGTCAACAATTTAGGGGGAAGGGGGTTTGGAAAAGTTTGACAGTTGTTGACAGGGGGGAGGGGGGTCAAGAGAAGTTGACGTCAACAATTTCACTTTTTTTCAAATAATCAAAAAACAGGAAATTTCATAGAATACTACTTATTACAATGGAAAAAAGCATTAGAAAAAAGGTCATCACCACCACATTTTGACACTTGATGAGGAAAAAAGGGAAAAATGGTCATACCACAAAAATAATGACCTTGTTATTGGGACCTGGCATTGATCTTGGTGGGGGGTCAACAGTTGTTGACGTAATTATGGGGGGGGGTTAAGTGAAAGTTGACAGTTGTTGACAAGGGGGGTAGGGGTCAAAAATTGCCCCAAAATTGTTGACATAATTAATGGACAGCCCCATTGTTATTTTGTTACAGTCGTTAATTTTCCACTATTTTCATTAAGACTTGATTGAACTTGTTCCTGAAAGACTGCTAGGTTGACATGCGAACAATCCATATTTCATTGACAGACTTTCATTCTTTTTACTTGACACGTTGCCTCTGAGAGTGACTAGTAGGCTGTCTGCTTCGGTTGGAACCATTATTTGAGATGACGATGCCCTGGAATTGATCTGGATCTTGTTGATTGTGATCTGTTGTGCCATTGCCTGATGCATCTATGCATTATGAAGTGGTGCTATAGAAGTTTGAGATTTGATTAGATTAGATTGGATAAGAAATGAGCAATAAATGGTGATTCTTCACCCGAAGCCTTTCAGGGTGTATATATATATATATATATATATATATATATATATATATATATACACACAACAGATCACAATCAACAAGATATATCCAGGCATATATATATGACATATATATATATATATATATATATATATATATATATATATATATATATATATATATATATATATATAGGGTTTTCCATGTCCATGGGTTTTTTTTGTTTGCATTCTTTTTACTGAGAATAAACATTTTCTCATTTTAGTTTGATTAGATTGAGAGGTTTTCCCTGTTAGCGACATTGACTCACTTAAATATGCATGAGACCTTATGGTTAGATTATGTGCAATTGAGTTATAAAGCTTGATTGGTTATTATCCAGTAGATCCATTTGCTTCTGATTTAATTGTATCTGAAGGGCCATTAACAGAGGGTCCTGACAAGTGAAATATAATTAAATACCTGTAGGAAGTCAATCAATCAATCAATCAGTCAATCAAGCAGTTTAGCATCAGAAACCAGATATTTTAATGAAATCATAGCTGAAATTGAAAGATACCTTTCTGCTTTCTCAGTTAACAGCAAATTCACTTCCACATATTGTAAAGGAATGTTATAAATTTCTTTAGAAAATGACTTGAATAACTCAACCAAATTATTATTATTATTATTATTATTATTATTATTATTATTATTATTATTATTATTATTACACTTTATAATCAAGCCAATGCAATGTCAATATTTTTGATAATGAAATGTTTTTATAATAAAGGGTATATTATAAGTGTTGAATGAAATATAAATAGTGAGGTCACAGTTTTGCAGTCCAAAAGGACCCAAACCAAAGTTACTGTATTGCGGAATTTTACTGAATTTTAAAACCAGACACTGAATTCTCAGACACTGCTGTGCGCTGTAATGTCTTGGCATTTGTGTTCATTATAATCAGTGCTATATTAAATACTTTATAAAAGTATTTCAAATACAAAACACATTTTAAAAATGTATTTCAATTATTTTTCGCCCAAATACACCCAGGAGAGCAAAATACAAAATATTTTTCAGAAATGTATTTCAAATACAAAATACTTTTCTGGCACCATTACAATCAACAGCAGTGTAAATGGCTTAATAGTCTCTAATTCCAAGTGCTTTAATAAGTTTAATGAGGTAAGTGTAATAACATTGCAACAAAAACAGCACCTGTCTAGTGTCTACACTCAACAGTCAACACTACAGTAAAGGTAATTAGCAGAAAAATTGCATAATGAAACATTGCTATTTCTACTACAACAGCTAGTACAGTCAGATTAAATACCGTGATTAAATTGGCAATGATGATTAATTGGCCTATTCAGTTAAAGTCAGTTGTCAGCATCAACATAAAAATCACTGGTATACACTTTAGACATGTAGTCACAACTTTGTCCCCATCTTGGCATTTCATAGCAAAGCGTGTGCCATCTAGAATAGCAGGCATTGCCGAGACTTGGCTGACTTCACCATCTCCATTAATTCAGTGAAAGCATTGCCGAGAGGGGGCGGAGGATGGCTGGGTTACGTGCTGAGAGTGTCAGGCTGACGGAGCGGGTTCAAGCCCCGTTAGTGTAAGTTCCATTAATTCAGAAAAAGTGAAAGCCACTTTAAATCATATAATAATAATGAAAGATTTTATTTTTAAAATATGGAAGTAAGTCCGGTTAAATTTAATTAGTGGTGTGACTAGTTGGCAGTTGCTTACTTTTAATAAAGTACAGAAAAGTATTTTGACTGTAAATTGTATTTCAAATGCACAAAATACTTCTGAAATGTATTTGAAATGCAAAATACAAAATACTTTCACAGTGACTATAAAATACAAAATACATACATCAAATACGTATTTCAAATACTTGTATTTCAAATACTATACAACACTGATTATAATGTCTTGTTTCTGATGCTAATTGATTGATTGATTGATTTGATTGATTGAGTGATTGATTGAGTGATTGATTGATTGATAAAGGAAAGGAAAATAATAAAATATGGAAAACCGTTGCAGTGCATGACGTGTGTCGTATGTGTTTGCGAATAGAATTGGCATGGAACTCATGGTGACGTGATGGCCGTGGACAGCTATGATTGACAGCCAGATTTCTAGGGAATAAGAAGATACTTGTTCTGTTCTTTTGTGTATTTCTTATCTCACAGTAACAGAGAAGAGACTATACTGTCATTCATTTTCACTCATCATGTACCCATTGCAAAAACGAAAAATGATGTTTTGAAGGGAATGACTATGCGTAGCTAAAAGAAACAAATTAAAACTGAAATTTGTCGGATGAAATTTGCAGAGTTCGGTTTGAGTAGCTCGAAGGACGATGGAATTTTATTACTATTTTTTTCATTCAAATAAGTTATTTCTAGAAAATCTCAACGTCATCTCTTTGTTACAATTGAATAGAACAAGCGCAGTTTGGTTTTTCATTGCTTTCCTTGTACCTGTCACTTCCAGCGGTCAGACAAACCGCCGTGTAAAGTATCGGTCTTTACTTTCGCTGGGGTTTTCTTTCCTGAACCTGGGCGTAACACAGGATATCGACTTCGGATGCCGCGTAAAGGCAATTTAGAAGGGCTGCTCGGAATAGAAAAGAGAAGCTCGCTAATGAAGAAGCATGGCACAATCTGTCTGATTAAGCAGTTTGCATTTGATAGGTTTTCTAGGCATGGAAGCAGAATGAATGAATGAAACGGGAGAAGAGCGCCTTCGCGTTATCTGATTGAATGAATTGACGTGACGATTTATGGTTGTTGCTCCGTCGAGAATTCTCTGCCATGGAAACCGCTATTATCGTCCAATCCGATGCTTGTTGAGTCTGATTTTTAGTGCCGTCCTGCGTTCGGCGTCGAAATTCCGCGACTCGTCAAAATAAAAACCGCCCGAACACATTTTTTGAGATGGCATTTGTGTGCTAAAGTCTGTGTTTATGGTCGTTCAGTTATTCTTTTTATTGCACATATAAGCATTTTTCTGTTACATAATAATAATAATAATAATAATAATAATAATAATAATAATAATAATAATAATAATAATAATAGCCTGTATAAATACTCCTGTGTGAAGGCACATGGTCATGCTACGAACAGTGGCGGTTCCAGGATTTCTTGATTGGGGAGGGGGGGGGGGGTGAAATGAATTCATAGAAAGTTGGTGGGGGATGAAAATAGAAGGGAACAATCTATAAACTTTGCCAGCCGGAAAAGGCTGAAAAAATAGCGAATTTTATTCTTAATCTGACTATACTTTTACCGAAAAATAGGTTGACAAGCCAAAAAAAGGTCTTTCACAGTTAGTTTTACTAGACTTTTACCCAAAAATAGGTTTCACAAGCAAAAAAAAAGCAAGCAAAAAAGTCCGGTGGGCGGGGGGATGCATCCCCACTCATCCCCCACGTGGAAGCGTCACTGGCTATGAATATTCACGGATGGCATCGAGGATTCTTGAAATGAGAAAACGTTTGTTTTTCGGTGATTTTTCTTCCCGGAAAGGTTGAGTGTCGAGAGATTTGGAAGCAACATGTCAACTGCCTGACTTGGTTTCAAAGCTGGAGCCTCATTGATTTCTATATCTGCACTGCGGTGAACGTTTGTCTGTTACGGAAATGTGTGTGTATGTTTGTGCGTGTGTGTGGCAGTTTTCCAGTTTTCCTCAACTGTGGTCTGCTAATAATAATTAATGAGACAATTTATATAGCTCCATAAAATAGACTGAAGTTGCCGCCTAAACTGTTTAGTCTGGTTTGGGCAAATGAAAGCAGAAAACTGCAGTTGAAGCAAGTCTAAGAAATTTCTTGACAGTTTTTGTCTTTTTGCGATTATCATTTAATTTTGACAAACAATAGTTTTCTTATATGGTTAGTCCGAATATCGCAGTACATTCTAATTATGAACACATTTTACTAACAGCTAAATATATATATAGTACAGTATATATATATATAATAAAATTATATATATATACTGTAAAATACTGGGTCTGTAAAATTTAGCGTGTTACATCCAAGGTACATTATATCCAATCCTATAATCTTATAATATAATCCTATAATCAATCCTGTAATCCAATCCTATAATATAGGACCATACATGTGGAATGTTATAACCGACTGAATCCATTATAACAAAGTTCTACTGTATATATTGTAGTTGAGTTGCAATGGGATGGTTCAGTTTCAAGCTTGTGTGCTTCATAGTAGGCAGCTAAATGGCCTCCACTTTCAACTCTGGTATTTTCGGTCGTTGCAAGACGTATTAATTTTTGGAGTCATGGCAGATGTGACCAAGTGATAGTGTGCATATTTATCTAACAGGCTTTCTTCTGAGCTCATTTGTTGGACCCTTTGCACCTGCATGCGGTTCTTTTTTCCTTTTCTTTTCCGTTTGTCTTTGACCACTCTCGAATTGTTTCATCTTCTCCAATATCCGGGCTCTTTATACAATCCCTGTGAACTGGTTTTCATTATGCATCACTCGCCTAATGCACACACACACACACACACACACACACACAACACACACATGTGCACACACACGCCATGCATTTCTTGTGCTTTTAACTGCATTTAGGTGAAAGAAATTTAGATTTGTTGAATTGCCAACTGACAAATACAATAATTTTTGTAGCATACATGCAGACGTACTTGTGTACGTACATGCATGCATACATATATACATGCATGCGTGTTTGGTAATAAAGATAAGGAGATAAGACATCATTTTGAGTGTAAATGGCAATAAAATTACCTTCTAGATTAAGAAAATGCCTTTTATGCTTGCTTTCAAATTTTATCGATCATCCTAAACACTACTACTTATCTTTTTTATCTCTTAAACCGATCCAATTGATGAATATTAAATTTATTGATGGAATTGATGTATATGCATGATTAGAAATTAAAAATTTGTTCATATAATAGTCAATATTCATTTTAGCTATTCTTTCTAAACTTGTGTTGGTTTGCAATTGGTCATTTTACTGTTGGACTGTCTATGATTCATTGGAAATTGCAACAGATAATTTCATCATGGTGTATATTACCTTACGGTACTTTACTTTACTCAATAGTTTTGTTGCATGTGAGAAGTTTATTGTGCTATTAACGTTTCTTTTCAATTTGAAGTAATGCCATTTGCAGTACATGAGTACTCATACAGTTGTTTTCACACAGGCTTACTTAGCCTCCTAAACCACTTTGAATCACATTATTATTATTATTATTATTATTATTATTATTATTATTATTATTATTATTATTATTATTATTCACTAATTTCATTCATTGATGTTAGTGGAATGTTTGAAAGGACTTTCTTAAAATGCAGAACATATTATAAATGCACTAGTGGCTACAACTTCCATCCAATCACTTTTAACTCTCTTATACACAATGATGATGATGACAGCGACGACGACGACGACGATGATGATGATGATGATGATGATGATGATGATGATGATGATGTCAAAAGGGAGGTGCAGTTGGATTTTTTATTTTTTCCACCCGGGGTTGAAAGAGTGAAATGAAATCCTGCAGACAATTAGGGGGTAGGGGGTGTGAACAACTTGTTTAAGGTCGCTACCTGGTGCCTAGGGTCACAGTTGAACCAGCTTACCTCTACTCCACCACACCATATTTCTTATACTTAGCTTTTTGTAAAATGTGTTTGCAATTACAATGTACCTATTGCAATATTTCAGCCAGCCTTATGAGAAAACTATTGTTTTGTTAATGTTTAATGACAATCAGAAAGCTAAAACCTGCTGAAGAATTCCTTATAAATGCTTCTTATCTCAGCTTCTTCGTGATTAATCGTGCTTTGGCCATGTAAACTCTCAGTATGTAAGTTTATGTGTGCAATCCGCATGAAACCTATGACATTCTCTGGTCTTATATGATAAAAGGCATAAAGGCTTAAAACTCTCCAGATTTGTCCTTGAGGATGTTATTTTTGCAAGTACGAGTCTCGAGGGACTCCAGTAATCTAAGAATCTTCCATTAATCATACATGGAAAGATATATGTATAAACTATATTAAGAAGTCTTCTGTTCAATATATTATATAAGTGCAGCAGTGTGCCAATAACGGAATGTGCGTTTTTCTAAAGTGTTCAACATATGTGTACGGTATGAGTATGGATCCACATACACAGTCAGAGCCAATTTTTTTGAGTGAACGGGTGGTGGTGATGATGATGATGATGATGATGATGATGATGATGATGATGATGATGATGATGATGATGGTGGTGGTGGTGGTGGTGGTGGTGATGGTGGTGATGGTGGTGATTGGTGATTAGGATTGTGCACTGATTTTTACCTGTCCAACCTAATTATTGGAGTATACCTTATATTCAGAGGCATAGAACAAAATGGGGACGGTTGCCCCAATAATTTGTGAGGGGGGATTTAGTATCATTTCCCCAATTTTTTTGGATTCTTTTCTACTTTAACGTACTTCAACGTTCTAAAAAGGTATGAGAAGCAAAATAGGTCATCACTAGAGTTTAAACATACCAGTATTATGGGTGGAATACTCTAAAAAATGTATACCTCCCCACCCTGATGCTGATGACAGAAATACACCAATGCTCTCAATAAGACCCCAATCGATTGGCTACTTGCTATTAGCACCCTGGAATGCATATTAACAGAAAACCTTGGCAATTCTTGCAGGTTTGAACAATTCACCGAAATCCAAAATGTGTTTAGACTCTGTGTGCGTGTGTGTGTGTGTGTGCGGTAAACTTCCCGAAACGACAATTGTCATTGTATAATAGAGGCTTAAATCGAAGCTCGGCGGGCCGCGATGTCTGAAATATTTAGGCTGTTTTGCCCTGATTTTGCGCAGATCTTGCGTCGCGTCGCGGCCGGCCCCAGTATTTAGTGGATTTAGCCGTTGCTCTGTTCTCCCGTAATCTACGTCCGCGGTCTCATTGCGAATGCACGGAGCGCCGCACCGTCTGATCACACTTTGCGCGCTTTCGCCGGCCGCGGCGCGGATTAATGGAAATGAGATGAAAAACACGCGGGTATCTGTCGAGCCATCGGTGAGATTAAAGTTATGTCGGTGACCGATGTGTGTTGTCCACTTCGCGGGGCACCTGTGTTGGATCTCTCTGGCGCCGCTCGTGCTCTTCTGTGGGTCGTCGTCGTCGTGGGAAATCAGATGACGCCGGGTGCTTATGGCCTAATTGCGTCCTAGATTTATTCGGCATTTTTTTATTCAGTTGACACAATATATCTCCGATCTGTGGCTCCCGAGAAATTGGAAGAGTTTATGAACGGTTAGGTGTTGCCAAAGACAGCACTCTGCCACAGGGCTTTGGAGGTGTCCATGCCCCCACCCCAACTCATCTTTCTCTCCATTTTTTATGGGATTCCGAGGGCATAGCTCCCACAAAATTTTTTTAATATATAGATGCTTGTAGGTGAGTTTTAGTGACCCGCTGAAGTCTTGACTTTTGAACCTTGTACAATTGAATATATATCTCTGCCATCTCTGGGACAGTCTGTCCTTGTGTTCGGCTGTGGTCAGACCTGCATTTTGGTCTAAGTTTCATCTTCAAAGTCTATAGCATGTGTTCAGTCCAAATGACATGGTGAATCTCAAAGTATTGGTTTTCGAGATCTGTTTTGCTGAAACTAAATGATAAATATAATGTAATGTAATGTAATGTGGAATTTGAAATGGTACTTGCTCTGTGTTAAGGTTAGGGTTAACAGTAACTCTTGTTCTCTGCTTCTGTTATATATGAAACATATATATATATATATATATATATATATATATATATATATATATATATATATATATTTATATATATATATATATATATATATATATATATATACACTGCTTTTGTTATATATGAAACATATGAATTTTTCATCAGACGCTCTGTGTTTGTACAACTAATTGCAGCTTGCGTATTTTGCAAATTTGTATGCAAGACATTCGTCGCCATCTAGCATGTACATACCATGGATGCTGTACATTAATGCTTTTATGCATTAAATGGAATTTTTCTTTTTATTCATTTTTATTCTTTTAAGAAGTCTGAACCACCGTAGTTCTTATTTCTGCGAGTGACCTCCTCACAAGAAACGCAATAGAAAGAACAAGCAATTTTATATTTAATATGAAGAAAGCAATTTTCTCAGAAGCTGGTCACTCCTTCAAGAGTGTTCATGCACTACTGCACTTCATTTAGGCTGCTTTGCTTTTGCTTCACTGCATTTAATTACCTCTACATTTTAGATGTGACTTCACAATTGAATAGACACTAGTTATCTGTAATTTCCTTATTTTCTTGACCACCCTGCACATTAGTTTATATAAGATTTTAAATAAATAAATATCGTTTATTATCATATTTGTTTATATGATTTCAAGAATCAGGCAGAAGTCAAGGAGGTCAACAAAGAAACTTTTGACATGGTCGTTAGCACGGCCAGGAGGGAACTGGGCCCCTATCTCGGGCCTGGATGGCAGGGGTGTAGTAACGGGGGGGGGCATATTAGTATATGCTCCCAAAATCAGTACATATATATAAATACAGTATATATACATAACATATATATACATTTATATATATGTAAATTATATATTATGTAATATAATATATATATTATATATATCATATATATCATATATAAATTATATAATATATATATATAGCAATATATACCTCAAAAATGTATACCCTCCCCCAAATCAAATTTCTGGCTACGCCCCTGCTGGACAGTTATGAGATTTGTGCAGAACTGGTCAGAAAAATTTATGTTTAAGTAGGGTTGATTGTTGGAGGTTGATTTATGATTTTGGCAGAATATTTGCATTTTGATGCTTAAAGTTTTCCGTTAGTTTACAACTTTACAATATCTGCCTTTTGATTTTGGACATTGAACCAGAACAGATAGAAGTGAACAGTGAACGGTGTAATTTTGATTGAAACGTGACAGTTTCATTAGGTCAGTGATTTGAGAATCGAATCCCTTGAAGCCAGCATTGCTGTTGTTCTTTTAGAATTATTTATCTTCTGAGCCAGTAAATCTGGACCCGGTGATATTGAACATGAACGGCCAGGGTCCTTGTTCCTGTACGAAGTCAAATGCGGTTTAGATGAGGTTTAATGACACCCGTAGGACTTGCAGGCCAAGTACACATACAACAGCGGGAGATTGCGGTCGGCAGGATATTGCTCTACCTTGCCGGATTTCGTCGTTCGGATTGTGTCGCTGGGTATTCCCGAAGATTTTCAACATTGCTCCCCTGGTATGATGGACAGCCTGGGCTCTAATAAGACGGAGCTGGATCGGTCTTTTTTCCGATACGCTCATTCAGTTTGATTTCAATTTGTCGGATGCAGTGAAGTTTGCTTTATTCACTGTAGTTTCATCTGTGAAATCATTTCGCTTCGTCGGGCGACTTTCAATTTGTTTCGGGGCCGTGGACAGACTCGGATTAGCGTTCTAGCAAGCAATAACAAAAATATGAAAATCTTGTTTTATTGGAGTTCAAACCATCATCAGATGATTCTTAGGATAAATATTTCAAATAATGTTGTGCCATATAAGCTTCAAAACTGTTGTAAATTAATGTTTGCACAGTGGTGTGCCTAGGGTAGGGAGGTAGGGCAGATGCCCTGGGTGCCATCTGAAGGGGGTGCAAAAAAGCCCCATGTGATCTTACTGTGCTCAGTGTTGAAAGAGAAGAAACTGACAAAATTGGCTTTGAGCACTTCATAGACCCAGTGTGGTTTAAGTTAACTGTAACTGTAACTGAAACATCACAACTGAAAAATAACAAATCAGTTAACTTTAACTATAACTGAAAAATACCAATAACTGTAACCGTAACAGAAAAATAAATAACTGAAATAGTTAAAATAACTGAAAAATGACAAACTTAAGAAGTCAAACACCACATAAAAAGATCTTTGATTAAATACATTGAAACTCTTGATCTTCAAAAATTATTTATGTCATGTTTTGATGGACATGCTTGTGAAAATATGGACATACAAGTAGATTCTTCAATCAATTAGAGAGAATAGAGTTATTGCTTTATTAAGAAAAGCATCAAAATTTCATTAATGTGTTCAATGGTGATTAACTGAAAATAACTGGACAATAAATTTAACTGTAACTATAACTGGAAAATAATTTCAATAACTTTAACTGTAACTGTAACTGAAAAATAATCAATAACTGAACCCACACTGCAGAGACCAGTTCACTTCAGTAAAAGCAAGAATGGTGCATTTGTAGTTTTAATCTTGTGTCAATAAAATGCCTGATTTGTTAACAGAAGATTTGTTATCCTGTTAATTTAAATTTATGACCCCTGCCATGGTTGCCAAATACCTTAGATATACCTGTTATTATCGTTCACATAATTTGCTGATACTATATAGTGTACTCCATGGATTAGAAGAGAATTTTGGGACTTCAGCACTCCATAGAATCATTTCTGATGTGATCATCTATTACTGTATTACGGTCGCAAATTGTAAACGTGTTTCTTTTACCAAACTTCTATAATTACATTTGGCTTGGTTACTGCAACTGTATTTATCAATAGCTCTGCCAGTCTGCGATACATTTCTGTACAGTGTAATGCATTCATTGTCACATATAAAGGGATTGTGAGGACTGAGATTGTGTAGTGACATTAATATTATCTGCAACTTGGATCATCAGCAGTATGACTAAGAGTAGTGAAGGAGTGATTTTGAGTGAGTTTGACTGTAAGCCTAAATAGAATGAATAGTATCATATGTGTGATTTTTCTTAGGTTCTTTATTAGCAACCACTCTATACCCTGCTGTTATTATTATTATTATTATTATTATTATTATCATCATCATCATCATCATCATCATTATCATTAATTTATTATTATTATTATTATTATTATTATTATTATTATCCCCTCTGAATTTGACAATCCCACTGGAGGTTGAAAATTTTTGGGGCATGGATGGTACGACATCACTGCTTTTAAAAAAAATTGAATGCTGCTGCCTAGTATAGTACAACATCATAGAAATAGTATAATTTTAACATCTTTTTCTTGAATTTTATATATAAAATTTTTTTGTGGTTACAATTATGGTTGGCTGCTTATTATAATGATGTGATTACTACCGGTTAATGGATAAATATCCAGATTTTGTCCCAAAAAATGCAGAAAAATTAAATAAAGAATTAAACTCTGACACTTAACTATGATAACTTGAAAACAGTGTTATCTTTTCAGGCCCCTACAAATCTTTGTTTGGCAACCCATTTGATTGATTTTACCTTTCATATGCAGTTACTAGCTGCACAAAATCTTTTGTTAACAAACGTGGGACATTGTTAGCATAAATTTAGCCAAACAGTTTCCTATACGAGTGGCAGTTCTTCAAATGGTTTTCTTGCTTACTTACTTTCAGTAAGCATGACTTAGTTCTGACATAAGGACTAAAGATATAGGGAATACATTGTCCAGTCAATTTACCTCTTAACTTTTCCAACTGGTTGTTTTGTATCGCGAACAAAGGGTGTGTGAAATATAGTTGCTCCATCAGTCGTTATATTGGATCTCTGTATTAGCCTTTCAGATGCAACCATATATCCTTATAACTTGATAATTTGCCGGGTTCTTTGTTTGGAAATTCGTTGCAAATTTCACCGTGGACTGCGATATCCGTCCACGGCAGCAGCCGGAGATATATATCCGAGAGCCGGGCCGTGTCGCTTTGTTGTGTGATTTTATGGCATGGATTATCGGAGAAAGCTTCGGTCGCGCTTTACAACATCAGACGCAAAGTTGCACTTCAATGGTCGCCCGAAGGCGTTGGCATTTGTCCCTCTCGAATAAGCCAAAGGGGTTTAATATGGCCAGGGCTTCCACCTCAGCACTCTGTCTAAACGCATTAGCGGGTGACTCATTTTGTATTACAGCTTCTGTTTTTAAGGCTATTGTTCCGCTTGGTAATTGTGATATATATATACATATATATATATATGTATATATATATGTATATATGTATGTATATATATACTGTGCACGGAAAAAATGGAACCCTTTGATAATGATGAAAGCCAATGCTATTTATCATTTTTTCATTGCCAACCTCGTTTTAATTCTAACTTGAAATAAAATTAGACATGATTCTCATTTGAAAACATATTGTTTGTTTGTCAACACACTCAATGACGTAGAAAATGACTGCAGTCAATAGATAACCAGAAAACTGTAATCTGTGACAGCTGATCGCAAAATTTACAAACCGCTCAAACAAGTAAACAGATTCTAATGAAATTTTGCGATAATGACACAAATAAATATCTCTTTATGTGTTTAAAATTTTTTATAAATCAATCCCGGTTCAAGATAGTTATTGTGATATGTTTATGGGGTTCCTTTTTTCTGGACACGGTGTATATATATATATATATTTACCGGTATATGTACACGTAAGTAAGGTGGTTGTGTAGAATCTAAGCAGTCCCTTTTAAATGATCCAGTGATTTTCCTGATGTATTGGCAATATTGTTAGGAATGAAGATGGATAAATAATTTCTGTGGCAAACAAGTTTCATTTCTATAGCAAGTAATCTCTAAGCCAAAGTACCAAAAGGTGCCATAAATATTTTATCAGTTTTCAAACAAATAACCGCTTTGAGCAGTTTCTTTTTTAGCCATCACAAAGGCTGTGTTGTTGTGATGATGTAATATTGCTTTCATTCAATGGTGTCTTCAATAGCCAGTTTAGAACAGAGCAGATTACCACAGCTGCAATAATACCGTACTTTTAGTAGGTTTTCATTGATTTTATACTATTCCTCGAAGTCAAAGATTTTTTTCATGCAGCCTGACCATCTCGGCAAATGTCTTCCTAGAAAATCAATATAATTTATCAATGACATCGTCTTTCTAAAAGGCCAGTAATTTTTACAGAAATTCACTTTACGCGCAAGTTCATTGATCATTATACGCGGCGCGTATTTTGGTATTGGTAATGTAAATAAAGTTTAATGTCTTTTGGTCGGCACAGTTTCAGCGGTTTTTTGTTTGCATGGTTCTCAAGATTTTCTCCAGACTGAGTCAGTATTTGTACAGAATAGAACCAACAGAAGAATTTCTGTCAACAGGCAGGCTCGGACAAGTGAACTCTTTATTTTGTATTCTGATTCTTCTCTTCTTTTTCTGATTACAGTATCGCCTTCTCCTCCACCGCTCCTCCTCCTCCTCCTCCCTCTATCTTTCGCTCCTTTAGGTGAGTATTCATTCGCAGTAATCGGTTTGTTTTCCGGACGAGGGATTCCGTGTCTTATCAGTTTTTGAGTTTCGCGGATTACTTCCCGCGACGTCCGGCCAAGCGGAACTTTTTGGATTCGGTGTTAAGCCCCACGGTTCTGTCTCATCGTTGAATTTCCTCGGAGGCACGTCGAGGCACGTCGCACCGTTCGACGGCCGCGCTCGAAAACCGAGGGGCCCCGCCCGCTTCTTCGGAGCGTTTTTCTTTCTGGGGTATCGATTTCGTTGTCCGTGATTGCTTTTTCTGGGATTAGATGTCCACATTAAAGTTCGTTCGTTGCGGCATTTATTGCTCGTTTATTGGAAATTCGAAGAGAGCGGTGGCTCCCATGAAACCATTTTTGTGGCGATGTCACATTGTGTGGCATAGACTCGGCGGCACGGCGTGACTTTGGTTGCGAAGCCTCGATTAAGAGACACGAATCATATACACTCACTCATCGTCTTGTGCTATTGAATTTAGATTTCAAGACAAGAGATCCAACGTTATAAGAATAATAATAATAACAACTGTGTTTTAAAGTGGTTTAGTAGGATCTATTCTGTGCTAAGAACCACTGTCACTTATACTTTTATTATTATTATTATTATTATTAATTTAATTTTATCGTCCGTTTCAAACACAAGGTGTTCACCGGGGAGGCCTCAGACCACAAACCGCAGTGCTCATCGGCAGAGCAGACTGTAGCTGAGGAGGGTCGGTTCAGTCCAGGTCAAAAACCAAAATCAGTCACGTGGCAATACCAAGACTTAAGGAGGAAATAAATAAGTTTTAAGATGATGCCTAAAAATACATCTCAGTACATCTCAATATACATACATCTCAATACATCAATACATGCAAAAATATATTATACATCTCTCTATTCCATCTTCTGTCATTTGCACCTGCTTCTACTGTTGCCTTTGAGTCTGCATCCATCCAAAAAGCATTTTGCAGTATACAATGCCAAAACAGCTTGCATATTAAATTTCAGTTTTTCGTAATTTTTTGTATTATAGTCACTATGTATATTTGATCTAGCAGGGCCCATCTATAAATGTCAGTGACTTACCTTCCAGCAACTGGAAGAAGCAACTGAGAAAAGTGTCAATAAACTGTACATTTTTTGCCTTTTTGATTAAACTATGCATTAAATTGTAAAGGATGTAGTTTATTGAGCCTGCTGTGTTTTTTCCACTAATTTGTAGAATTTTTTAGTTTAGTATTTTTTTGTGTTTGTGGAATGGCCGAACAAAAAATGGAATCAGTTCATTCAGGTGGAAAATGTAAGTGATAGTTGGAGACAAAACCATGATGTTCCTCAAAATTAATATTGAAGGGAAATATTCCTCTGCCAGTCTTCTACAATAAATTTTCTATAAACTTGTAGTTTGTAGTTCACTGTTGAGCATTCCTGGTTGTAATTGGACTCATTTTTTTTTTAATTCTTAAAGCAGAAATAGTGCATAACTTATATGCAGTTATTGAAGCATTGATGGTCTACACAATTGTGAGCCATGGATACTATGGAGGACTTTTACATATAAACTCTATCTGTTAAATTGAATGTTTGATCAGTTTCAGGTGTATGATAACTATATATCTCTTATGCATTTTTTAGTATAGTTTTCTTTGTACTTGTAAATATGCTGGACTTGCTGGTGCTTGTTATGTTATGCACTAGACATATCTACTGTACTAACAAGCCATCTAGTCTGGTATAGTTTTCTCGGGGTGGTCACCCGTTCAAATACTAACCGCCATTGTTAAATTCAGTGATTGGAGACTATGTACCCTCTACGGAAAAAAGTGTATGTTCAAAATATATTTTATGTGAGCAGTGCTTGCGAACAATGTGCACAAGCGTTGCTTGTGCTGGTTTTTATGTGCAGGGTCTAAAATGGCATGAAAACCAGCACAAACAATGCTTGTGCACATTGTTCGCAAGCACTGCTCACCAGTGTGTGATTTGTGACCTGGAGCAGTGGGATGGGGGGAATATGTCGAGCTTGGGGGATGTAGTTGTTGGGGAAGTGTAGCAGTGGAGGATATGTAGTGGTGGGGGATGTAGCAGTAGGGGGATGCAGTTGGGCAGGGGGTGGAAATCTCCCTTCTCCCTACAAATCGCGCCATGCTGCTCACATAAAATATATTGTAGGCACGTGCTTTTTCCATAGAGGGTGCATAGCTTCCAATCACTAAAATTAACCAATGGCGGTCAGTACTTGAGCGGGTGACCACCCAGAGAATAAATACTATACCGCATGGCGTACAGAGAACATAGATTGAAAGTACAGGCAAGCTGTGTTTACCACATGGGATTTTATAGTTGACAGCCTGTCATTTGATGCAAGAATTAAATCTTTCGGTTTCTTCGGCTATGCGATGGAGTGATCGGTGGGCAGAGATTTGAGCACAACATTAACGTGTCTCTAGAACGCATTGCTCGACACAACAGGAAAATATTCAGAAGCGCATCCCGGCCATAAAACTTTGCTTAAGCGTCGCAATGCCAGCAGATTTTCTCAAATCGGTCGACCGGGTTTCGAACGGATGTGCTGCCACGCCGCCATGCCCGGACCATTAGGTGGGGGGTGGGTCCGGTAAACCGGGTGACGGCGCCGTAGATCAGGACATCTTGACGACTCTGTGCGGTCGCTTTACGGCAAATGTTACGGCCCTCGTGCGCATGACTTCAAGAATGGAGCGGTTAGTGTTGCGCTGTGTGATAAGCGTGATGCATCGGAGTGCTTCCGTTTTTGGTGTCGCGAATGACGACAATGTCATCGTGCCATGCGACGTTGCGTCGGTGACTGAGAAGAGGTGCCGAGTGCTGCGTGTTTTCGATCGACGACTCCTCTTGCAATCTGACGGATATGGAACCGCGCCTAAATCTGGCGCTTCGTTGGTGCTGTCGGCACGCACGGTGCCGTGTTGCAGCGCTGCGTCGTTGTCGAGGAAATGATCGCTCCGGGGGAATGTGTCGACGTCTATTGGAGCTTAGCAAATGGAGAGAGTTCTCAAGCTTTATGATTTCGTTGAACAGGGATTACACATATTGAATAATCCATCAGACTGAGAAATCATTCCTTATTCATAAAAGTATATTCATATTAATATTTTGTTCGACATTTTATGATCTCCTATAAACCCCATAGAGATGAACTGTTGCAGGTTATGAGCTATCTTATTGCATATATTTCTGCTATAACCCATCAAAAGGTATCCATTCCGTCAACTTTGTTTGAAATACAGCATCCATTATTTTGCATGTATTCTTTGCTCTGTATTCATGATCCTCTAAAGCAGGGGTCACCAGACTTGGTAGTGAATAATATATAAATGCTTCATTCAGTTACTGTATAGCTGCTACAATACTTTATCTACAGTCTAATAGCTATAGAAGACCACTCTAGTATCATTCAGTACTTGGATTTGTAAAACATTTACACTAGTAGCCAATCTTGTCTTTTTAACATGAAACTGCTAGCCTCAGTTGCTTCTATACAAAAGGCTTTGGTAGTGAAGTGTGTGTGTGTGTGTGTGTGTGTGTGTGTGTGTGTGTGTGTGTGTGTGTGTGTGTGTGTGTGTGTGTGGCTCTGTTGTGTGATTTAGTAGAACGTTGCTCCCTGTTGTCCAATGCAACTGATCTCTTTGGCGGCAGTCTTCGCCATCAAAAGACATAACAAGTCTCCATTGTCGTCCTCATTTGCACATCTTGTCATGCAGACCATCATGTGCTGACTTTGTGATTGAGATCTTGCTATCCTCTTTCCACGCGTCAATCTTCTATCATTGAATTCTGTCGGAGGATTGTGCGTAGCTGTGTTGATGATTGGGCCCTCCTGCCCAACCAATGCGATATAATTCGTTGTCTTCCTGTTTGTGGCTGTTTTTCAACACTTGAACGTTTATTTTTATATGTTGTGATTTGGCCACTGATGGGCAGGTAATAAAGTTAAAATAGGATTTAATTTTCAGTTATATCGAGTTAGGTTTTTACATTTCTTGTAAACTTTGTTACAATATTGCAGCGAAACACGAGTTGATTTTATTAGATTTTGAAAGTTTTACGTGTTTCATCGAAAGAAAACCAACTCCACTGTATTAGGAAATACCTACCGGTAATCTCTTCGTACAATGAAAGATTGAGTAGCAAGAACTTTTTTAACTGGGTGTGTTTTGTCTGGTTTTGTTGTTTTTAAATACAGTAATTAGATAATTACCGTAAACATAAATTTGATACACTTGTTGAAAATTTAGAACTGTTTGAGAATTTAAACACACGTTTCAATATTTAGAAGTGTTGCTCTGTGATCACCGGTAGACAGTTTTAGTTGGCATCATGTTTAATAATGATGCTAGATGTGCAGTTCGCATTAAGATTCATGGCAAGGCCTGACCATGTAGCTTGGACCCTGGAGAACAACTGTTTTGATTTACTTACTTGTTCTTCTGGTGATCAGAATAGTTATTAGTCTATGGAGACTTTTGCTCTATGTTCTATTGTTGAATATTGGTCACTGGTTGTTCTGTGGAACATATATGGTCAGATCTTGTTGACAGATGTTTTTTTATTAGTTTTGTAATTTTGAATGAAGTTAAAGGTATGAATTGATTGTCTATGATAATATATTATCAATATTATAAATTGATTATTATTAATACTAGCTGGTTGGTTAATTGATTGATTGATTGGTTAATTGATTGATTGATTGATTAATTAATTGATTGATTGATTGCTTTTACTTTTGAATATTAATTGATTGATTGATGAATATATTGAATGTTTATCAATGATAGCAAACTGTTGATTACAGACTTTGATTATCTTATTGATTAGAATTCAACACTAAATATAAATTTGGATGTTTTTCAAAGTGATGGATAATAAGTTGGTACATTGATTTGTAGGGATGAGTTATTCTTTTAATTGTTCCTAATTGATCATTTTGTTGTTAGTGAGAATTTGTATAAGAATGTTGTCTCTCTTAATATAGTAGATTCTGGGATTAATTTGTGATCATATTCCGGTCTCTCTTGAAATTGAATTGAAAATTTCTAATTCCAAAGTAGTTTAAGGAAGAGAAGCACTCAAAAAAGCAGTCAAGTGGGAGGTCTTATAAACTTAGATGGGACAAGGTTGATCTTAGATACTACTATGAACACACAAGGGTATCTTTTGAACCTATCAAAAAACTATCAGAAGATTATATCAAACATGGAGTCTTGACTCTGTGGTTGAATATTATACAATAGCATTGTTAATTCTTACAGGCTGCAGACATGATAGTCCCCAGGGTTCCTGTTAATTTTTATAAATGGGATGCACAGCTTGATGAGTTGAAATCTAAGTCCATTGAAACTTTAGCTTGGCAAACCAAGGTTTGGGGAGATTTTTAAGAAAATGCAGCAATACAAAGTTACAATTAAACAAAAGAAAGAGACAACAAAAATTTCTTTAGTGATGAACTTAATGAAGCTCTCATGCAAAAGAACATGCATGAATTTTGGAAAGCATGGAATAGTCAGAGTGTTGATGGTTGTAGTACCGAGAGTGAAATTGCTAATGTCTTTGTTAAGTTTTTTGAATCTGCATGTACCCCAAATAACATACAGAAGCATTTAGATGAAAAATTTAAATTTGAGCAAGAGTACAATGTATATAAGCAAAAAAGTACAAATCGTCCACTCATCTCAGTAGAAGAAGTGGATTCAGCTAAATTGAAGAGGGTTCTGGATATGATAACCTGACAGTTGAGCATATCATGTTCGCTCATCCAGTGGTCATATTTCCCAAGTTTAATTTTTGCAAACTGGATATGTGCCCAATGGTTTCGGTAGAGGAATCATAATTCCTCATTGAAGGGCTTTACAGATCCAACTAGTTGTGAAAATTACGTGGAATAACGTTAAGTCCAGTTATCTCTAAGGTGTTTGAACACTGCCTTCTGTCCATGGTTGGATCACATCTGAATAGCTCGGACCTGCAATTTGGATTCAAATCAGGAGTAGGCTGCTCAGATGCTATATACATTTTAGGGGGTTTTAAATTATTTAAACAGAAATCAGTCCACAGCCGTGATTACTGCTCTTGATATTTCAAAGGCATTCGATAAAGTATGTTACTTTGGTTTGTTTAGAAAATTAATGCAGAGAGGCACCCCTGTTATCATTGATGTTCTAATAGTTGGTATGAAAAATGTGCAAATATTCGATGGGGTGATGTCATATCAGGTTCTTTCAAGGTCTTAGCTGGGGTAAGACAGGTGGTGTCCTTTCCCCATTATTATTTGCTGGATGATCTTGTTTCCAATTTAAAAAAATCTGCTATGGTTGTTACATCAATACTTTGTGTTGTTTACTTTAAAAATTTTCATTCTATCTATCAATGTTTCTTGATGTATGTAGTGTCGAAGCTGCTAATCTAGATTTGAAGTTTAATGTCAAAAAATGTAAGGCCATGAGAATTGGTAGACGTTATGCAATGGTCTGTGCTCCTTATTGTTGAATGGATCTGTTCTGGCTTATGTTGATGAGTTGAAATATCTTGGGATCGTAGTTAGAGCTGGTCGTCATTTCAGGATATCAATTACAGAGACCAAAATGAAATTTTATAAAAACTTTAATAACTTGTGCAAATCCTCTTCCTCTGAGTTGATATGTGTTGACTTACTCAAATCGTTTTGTTTCAATTATCTTATATGCTACTTGTCCGAACAAGAGCACTTTAAATAACTTGATCACCTAGTACAGCAGGCTGTATGCAAAATCTTCGATGTACATAACAAAGTAATGATTGACTGTCGAAATTTGGATTGCATTTAATACATGATACTGTAAAGAATCGTCAATGCGCCTCTTTTACATCTCGGTTTTCTAAAAAGAATCTGTATTTTAGCAAATGTATAATAGCGTTGTGTAGTTGTTAGCTAAGAGTTGTGTTGTGTGTTCTTTTTTTTTTTTTCTGTCCGTTTGCGAATAAAGTTATATATATTGATTGGTTGATTAGTTGATTAGTTGGTTGGTTGATTTGTATAATTAATTGGTCTTAAGATGACGATGGTGTAAAAGTGCTATTTTAAGTGATATTACACAGCATGGTGGCAAAAGTTTTCTTTGCTTAGTTTCTATGTCACATTTATGTTGTAAATCTAAACTATTTCTTTATAATATGCATATATGGTGTATATATATATATTATTTATACATATAATATTATGTTCAACTAAAGTACAACTATTTAGACCCCTTGCCTGCCCACAATTTTCCCAATTTAAGTTAGGCCTCCATGCTTTAGTCAACCGCCCCTATGTCCCTCCTCTGTGCACATTACACGATCCCCTAATGCACATTTTGGGAGCGTTATGTTTCACCATATCTGTGTTGTAGTCTCCTAGTAATGCTTAGTCAATGCTCAAGACAGCCGCTAATCAGCCTTGCTGTATGTGTCTAAAAAAATTCAATCTATCAGTCTTTCGGACGTAGCGAGCGGTCAATGTTGCAATGTGCGTACAAGGGATTGACACTTCGATCGAATGCATGCCAGCTGTCAAATTTATTGACTCGGCAATCTCGGCTGCGAAGCGCGTCTTTTGCGATCCTGTGCGCCTCTCTGCGGATTCCGATGTGATTCGGTCCGTCCGCGATGAACGGTCGTGGGACGTGTAATTGAGATGCTTTGTTGCGCCCGGCAGAGGCGCGCGTGATTTTCACATCGAGTGCATTCTGCTGGATTCCGTGGGGTTGCCACAGGGACGCCGGGGAGGGAAATCGTATTCCGCTCTGGACGTGCGCCTCGAGAACGGTGAGACGGGACGCGAGGAGTGGTTCTCTCGCAGGACACTGCGGCCATTGATATGGCAACACTTTGCATGCAGCAGGTCTAGGAAAACTGTGAGGATCAGTCGAAATCTGGCTTCGATTTAATCTATCATCTGAATTGGTGATCACAAGTGCTGCCATTTTACAATAGCAATACAGAGTTTCATTAGTCCTTCACTTCAGAACAGTTCGACAGTGGTACTGTGGTACAGAGACTGATCAACCAGCATGTTCTATGGAGTTATTGTTTGGATGTGAATGAAATACCAAAGTGGTACAACAATTAAACCTGATTTGGGAATAACTTTTTCATGTCTTTTCGCACTTTCTACACATATCTGCGCGTGCCTTTCATTAGAGTTTGATAAGGGAAATGGTGCATGGAACCTCAGCTTGACTATCAATTTTTCTCGATTAAAATTGAGGTAGGCATGGACATAGAAATCTTGCGTTACCAGACTTTGGTACTTTTTTGATGGAAATCAATTTTGCCAGTTCCAGTTTTCCAGTTACTGCGTGCCATGCAATTTAAAGTTTACTGGCAATCTGACTGAGTCATTATTTTGAATTCAAGCACACACAGCTTGCCTAGTGAGTAATGTATCCAGTTAACTTCTATAGTGCCACTTCAGCTGCACAGTGGCATCAGTAAGTGTGGAACACCTTTGTCTTGTCTTGTTTTTAACCATCTTTGCTCAGAAGATTGGCTGCATTGTGGACTACCTTCTTCCAAGTGTTACGGTCTTCTGCTGTATATATATATATATATATATATATATATATATATATATATATATATATATATATATATACACACATATATATATATATATCCCTCTCAGATAGTTGCAAATGTTTGCATTTTAATAATTTAGTCGACTTAAAAGTAAAGTAAAGTAAAGGTTTTCACCTGTAGGCTCACGCCCGTAGGGTCCGGTGCTGATCCCCGTATTTAGTAGCCAGCAGCCCATAGGTGGCTAAGCCATACATCGGCGGACGGTGGCCAGTCTCTTCCGCCGAACCTATGGTTACTATCGCAATGTTGCCATTGCTACTCATTTGATGTTACTATCGCCCTCTAGCGATTAAGGCTGAGTCGACCTTAGGGGCTCCTACGGGTTTGAACCCGTGTCGTCGGCGTGCCTGCCCAGTGATATTACCACTCATCTATCTTCCCGCCCCCAGTCGACTTATAATAATAATAATAATAATAATATAATTTTTTTTAAGCAGTGGTCATTTTACTTTTCGATAATTTAGTGGGGGCTTTGCCCAGCACCAAAGTTTTGGTCTCTTTACCAGTTCAAATAGCAAAAACCAAAATTTTTATCTCCACTTGGGACCGGCCTGAACCACTGACAGGCTAACTCCAAACCCTTTGCAATATCGAGCACAGATGCAGTAAGTAAGTAGGTAGGCAGGTTAGTAGGTAAGTAAGCTGTTTAGATGCATTTGTAAAATTTTAAATAGCTTTGAGGTAAATGCAGTCTCTGGAGAGGGACTGCTGTCTGTCTGGCTGTCTGTCTTTCTGTTTGTCTGGCTTCCTTTGACTGATTGACATGTAATTCTTCTTTTGCCTAACACCTGAAACATTTATGCCAGAACTTGGTGACACCTTTGATACATTGAAAAGAACTTGAATTTGATTGATGGTGATCTATGTGTCCCGGTTCCAGTTTCTCCGGAAAATGAGAGGTTTTTGAAATTCCCTCCCATGGGATCTGCCTGCCTTAGTCACCAAGACAGTCCTATTCAACTTGTCCTGTAGCCAATAGGAATTTGAGTCAATCAAACATGGCACCCTCACTGACTACCATATCGTCTTATATATTTTAATCTAATCTTGAACTTCTATAGCGCCATTTCATAATGCACAGAAGCGCCAGTCGATGACACGCCAACTCAAAATCGCTAAAAATCCAGGTCAAATCCAGGGTATCCGGCCGGACAAACGGGTGACAGTCTATGGTGGATAAGACAGATCAAAAAGAGGGGTTTTAATCTTGTTAAAAAAATCTGTAATGAATTTGCATTGGGCACATGGGCCTGAGGCAATGAGTTCCAGAGTTTGGGGGTTGCCAGCGAAAAAGCATGACTACCAAGAACTGCCCAAGTATGAGAGAGAGTTAAAGAACTAATGCAGATGTGGATTTAGTTGAGAATTTGTTTAGCATACAGAGTTATGGAAAGAGGTAGCTAGGTTCCTTGTAATGAAGTGTTTTGTACAATACCAGGAGACACAGATTTTAAGGGTATTCTCTCTTTGAAAGTCAACGTGCAAATTTCATTAACTGGAGTCATGCTTTCTGAGGCCTGCATACTTGCGTTCAGTTGATTTTGATATACTTATGAGTCTGTGATATGCAATATTTTTTACTTATGAAATTTGATAAATTGTTATTTCTTATTTAAATTTTTTCTATTTCAATTTTCTTCCCTGACTTTAATGTCCCAAATGTGATGACCCTTCGGATAAAGTGACCCTGCCTAACTGATGCCCACCTTTTAATCATAGCTACAGTATTTCAAATTTAGACTAAGCACCTAAGAATAAGCAGCTACTGTGATGCTATTTTCGAAAGCGCTATATAATTGACGAGATTTTCTTTACTTACTTCCTGAATAAGCAGCTTAAATGTATTTTAAGTTGGGTAAAATTGTATTGCCTTTGTAAGCTTAGAGGCTCATCTGTGATGGATGATGAATTCTCCTCCATATGCTTCTTGCATTATGTGCTGTATAGATCATTCTGCCTCTATACTGTGTAGTCTTATGTTTTAATTGCCGGGGTTTAGAGGGTTTAAAAATTAAAACCCCGCCTGCTGGGTGAGAACAACCCCTACTGGGAGCAGACACTTTAGATTTTTATTTATCCCAATGCTGACAGTGGCAGAAAATTTTAGTCTGGGGTAGGCCGACCATTTGGCACCTTTCTCGAGAGATTGAAACAAGCTTTTAAATTATTACAAATTAATTAGCTTTATTCTTATAGGAAGTCTGGATCAAGGTAATAATTTCCAGATGATAGGTTGATACATAATTGCTAATGATAATTTCAAGCTGAAGGCTGGTGCAACCGAATAGTTTTTTTTCTAGTAAGTAAGCAAGCCAATCTCTGAGCTGAAATTGATGACCCATACCAAGTAAATGTTAATTTATTGATTCCCAAAGGTAGTAAGTAAGTTAGTGAGTAAAATCTTGTGAATTTATATAGCGTTTTTTTAGAAGTAGTATCACAGTAGCTACTTATTCTCTTCAACTGGTATTAATCAAGAATGAGTGCTTCTTTGGTAGCAATGGAATCTAATCTCTCTTGCCATGTCTATCATTTTGACCTGGAAAGCGAATTTGATAGTCATCTCTTGCCAACTTATCGTGACATTTTAAGCAACAGTCGAAATGAGTAGATTTGTAGCTATAGCTATGTTTTCAGCAAATAGTCATTTGCTGAAGCAACATGTTATATGCATGTGTGTGTGCGTGTGTGTGTGTTGTTTTGTGTAGAAACAGGAGGCATGTCGTCAGGGACTGAAAAGGTCGCTCGTTAATCCTGCTGACCATCACAACAGTTTGATGAAAGAGGCGGATGTGGCGCCATCTAGTTGCAGAGTTGTCGAGCAACAGACGGTACGTGTGACGTGTGTGACTTGTGCCGAGCGTAGCTGTGCTCACTGATTGTGTAATCCGGTACCTAAATAACTGGTTGTTACATACGCAGCACGTTTTCCTGCCCAAACGTGTTGCATATGCATTGCAGTTTAGTGCCGCTGGGGTGCCGATGACTTGCATAGGGTGCTTTTAGCAGTGCCTAACAATAAAATGGACTAATGGCTGACTTGGGATAAAATGGCATCTTGGTAAATTATTATTTAAATTGTTATTATTATTATTATTATTATTATTATTATTATGTCAATCAGATGATAGTATGTTCACCAGGGGCTTAGCGACGGGGGTATATCGGTGTATATATACCGCCCAAAAATCAGGCTACCTTAAAGTTTTTAATGTTTTTTAAGATTTTCAAAGTTTTTTAAAGATTTATACATCCCCCAATTGCAATATACCCCCAAACCCCAAATCAAATTCCTGGCTATGCCCCTGATGTTCACCATTTTCAAGAAATCCAGTTATTTGGCACTCTTCTAGATTATTCATGAGATTGTGTCTCACTTCTTTGTAAAGTGTTCCTGACTTTATCACTCTACCTGACTATTATGGCTTGATAGAAATTCTCACTACATTGACTTCTGCATGGCGATTAAAGAGGAAAATTTCATCCGGTAAAATATTTTTGCTTAAAAAATAAGTGCCATCGTGGATTTTTTCTGCGCATCCTAGACCTTGGTGGGCATAATTTCAAAAGATTAATGTTTCCATTTGGTTAATTCCACGGACGTTGATTTACGAGGAGCAGATCTTTGCCATGTTTTGCAAAAATCATTGCAGCAGACAGATTCGAACGGAGAACTCACAGAGCCTGGCGTAAGAAATGATTTAATTTTTGTACGTTTAACCTGTATAATCTTGAGAAATTCTTGTTCCAGATAGTAATAATAATAATGTTGAAGAGCAGATCGTTCGAGGACGAACGGAGGCCAGAGCACTTCTTGCGCCTGCACATTTCAAATCTTCCTTTCCGCTTCCGTGAAGCCAACCTTAGAAGTTTATTGACGGTACTTGAACCCGCGGCTGCCTGTTCGCCGTGTGTGTCGGTTATCACTTATATTCAATTTAGCGCCGACTGGATTATACTTGATGATGTTAGCGTCAAAATTAAAAGTGGCACCTGACAGCGAAGTGCTTTTTATTAACGATGTTTTGTGCGACATCTTGCCCTATTCACTAAGTGAGTGAAGATATGATTAATGACATACCGAAGCATGTGAAGTTATTTTCTGAGAGGTACAAAACCTAAGAAATTCAATTACCTTATAGATTACCTACTGTATTATACAGTGTTATTATTATTCAGGGTGGGGTGGAGTAGTGGTAGGATTATTGCCATGCAACCAGGAGGTAGTGGGTTTTAATCTTACTCCAGCCACTGTGTAAGCAAGTTTGAGCAAGTTGTTCAACCCTGAATTGTTCACATTTGTGATTTTTCACTTTGTGAATGATCTTATGAGCTTTTTACAACCATGTAATAATAATAATAATAGTAATTATATTGAACATTAGCATTACTTATAATGTTAATAAATAAATAAATGTAATAATATTAATGAGTATAATATAATAATGCACCACTTCTAAATACACAGCATTTGATTTTCCAGAAATCGGTATGGGCCAGACTATTTCTAGGCCAAAACTTGCCACTACTAGCGGGGCTGGATATCCAAAGCCCAAATTTTTTTGGCCAGAGTAGGAATTGCTCTTTACCAGTGGGGCGGGGGGGGGGTGTTTGAGCCCCTATTTCCCCAGCAGACTCATACATTGTGTACAAGGCTGTAAGTTTGTAGCAGTGTTAAAGATTTAAACCAGAGTAAGAAATCCAGCAAGATGTAACTGTGATTGGACGATCAAACCATACTGCTATGTCGTTGTTGTTGCATTGTTATTTTGGAAAATTTTAAATTATTCTGTTTGGCGTGCTTGGCATTTGCTAGATGAGCCGCAGTATATATGAATGTCATCTTGCTGTTTCAGCAATTTGGAACGATTTTGGATACAGAAATTATTTTCAATGAGAAGGGATCGAAGGCAAGACAGTATTCTGCTTCTATACTTTAATGATGATTTTGAAATAGAAAAACAGGCAACATGAAATATAATAATAATAATAATAATAATAATAATAATAATAATAATAATAATAATAATATAATAATAATAATAATAATAATAATAATAATAATAATAATAATAATAATAATAATAAAGTTTAATAATAATAATAATCCATTAATAATAAGGTTTACTGTGGTTCAGTAGGGTCTGCCCTGTGTGTGAGCCGCTCTGTATAGCCCATCCATTAATACACATAATGGTCTTGCTGTGTAATCACATTCTTTGCCCTCCTGTCTTCTAGTAGGTTGTTCTTGTTGTCTCCTTCCTTGTCTTCTTGTCATTACATCTACAAATAACAACAAAACTTTGCAGTATACAATGTGTAATACATGCCACAATACTTTACCTACAATCGAATAGCTATAACAAGCCAATCAGATTGTTATTTAAGTGTGGAATTATACGAATTGAATTGGGTGATTGTTAATACATGTTAAATTCTACACATTGTATACAGCAATCCATAATAGTATGTGGTGATTCTAATTTCACCAGCGGCAAATACTGCCTTATATACCGGTGTATATACATATATATACACACAGTGTGTATATATATATATACGGTATATATATACCGGTGTATATATATATATATATATATATACCGGTATATAAAACAGATAAACTTTACGTTCAAAATTTCATTCTGTTCTATCCTTTTGAAAGCAACTTCTGAAATTGATATTCAAAGGTATATACTTTAGCACACTTGCCCTAATATATAATCAATCAAGCTAATAAGACTACTTTTATGTATCATAAAGGAGAGGAACTTAATATGAAGAGCAAATCCCAAAGCGCAAAATATCGAGTAATGTCTCAGAGCTGGCTGGCTTGTTGTTTTGCTGTGTCGTTATGTCCTTGTGTCTTAATTCCATATTTCATTTACAGTGAATTTCTTTGTGTTTTCACTCGACTGATCGCCTTTTATAGAATATCGCTGTCCACTAATCCACAATTAATGATACTGACGGCATATTTTGTTATCTGTAGAAATTGTTCCCTGCCACATCTTCAGTGATGAATTGCTCGCATTATGTGATTCTGTCTTAACTAGCAATATATTTGTAGTAGTAGTAGTAGTAGTAGTAGTAGTAGTAGTAGTAGTAGTAGTAGTAGTAGTGTAGTAGCAGTAGCAGTAGCAGTAGTAAAATTAGCATTATTCTATTGATCCTTTACAAAGTGTCATAGCAAAATAAGTGTTGTACATAGCCAGTGGTATACCTAAGGTAGGGCAGGTAGAGTGCAACTTGAAAGGAGCAAGAAAAAAACTCAGTGATTTTGCTCTACTGAGCATAGAATGAAGAGAAATTGAGAAAACTGACTTTTAGCACATCATAGACAAGTTCACATCAGTAAAAGCAAGTTAAAATACATCTGTCTGTAGTTTTAATCCCATGTCAATAAAATGCCATGGTTTGTTAATTGAAGATTTGTTAACCTGCTAATTTAATTTTCTGACACCCCTGCCATGGGCACAAAATACGCTAGGTACAACCCTGTACATAACATTGTCAATGTTTTTGAAAGACAATAAAATTTCCATGGTTTCTTGTGAAGCCAATAGCCTAGTTATCTACTGTTGGCAGGGTCTGTGTTATCTGTGATATCTGTTCTTTTATTAGTTCTGGAGATAAATTAATTATTATGCAAGGAAATGTAGTGAGCTTTATGATGACTCTGATCAGATGAATTTAAATATCAACCATTTGAAATATATACGTAATATATCAGAAAATAATTGGGCATGTCACTCTATATCAGAGTATCATTGTCACTTGGGCACTGTCAATTTCGCAATGTGTTTATTTACTCACTATCAATCACATACATTTTAAGCAGAATCTTGTATGTAGTTATAATTGGTTAGTCTTAATCTTTGATTGTACTTTATGCATATTCCATTGTATGCCTTCATCTATATTTTAGCATCTCATTTATGTTTCATTTTTAACTTCCAGGGGTGCAATTCTAACCCCCCTCCTTCCTTCTCCCAATTCAGCCGCTTTTCCCAAATGGGATACTGGTGCCATGCTCGGCAAAGGTTTTGAAATTGCTGCTTTTGTGTGACTCTCAAGGGGTTTGGTTTCGTCACTTTCGCAAAGTGCTGCGACGCGGATCGCGCCAGGCAGTGTCTTAACGGAACGGTGGTGGAAGGCAGAAAGATTGAGGTACTTTGTCAGTATGATCTTCTAATCTAATCTTAAACTTCTATAGCGCCACTTTCATAATGCTCAGGAGCATCAATCTCTGCTGCCAACGTTCGTTGTACTGATGAACTCTCTGACTGAGTTGAATTTGATGGAAAACTAGTTTAATATTTTTCAAAGATTGATTGTCACTATATATATATATATATATATATATATATATATATATATATATATATATATATATATATATATATATATAAGCAGTAGGCGAGTTCAGAATTCCTATTTATGTCGAAAATAAATTCAGTAAAATAATTTGTCTTTTCTCGATCTCTGACCAGCACGATCCTAAGACTGCATCGCATAATTGTTTGATCCGCGATCGATCTTGTCATGTCGGATGCATCAATCTTTTGCTCCACCCTGCGGTTGTCATTCATCATCTGAATTCAGACATTCCCCGATAGTGGGAAGCAGCCCTTAATTTTCTGTTTTGCTCCTGATCATCCTTCATTTACTTCCCTGACCTTAGAGGTCGGGATAGGGTCGATGTTTTGGCGGCGCCTCTGTATAATGTGTTGCTCCAGACCAGTCGATCATAATGTATTTGCAGTATTGGAAAAACTGTCAAATGATTTATGCTTCTGCAAGCTTTGCTGTTCTTGACTGTCATGTAAGTTCATATTCTACCCATGGTTGTGAGCGTATGTCATCCATCACTTAGTGAGATTTGCCAAAATGGGGAGTGCAAAGTTCCTGTTTTCTATTTTGGTGTTTTCTCTGGCAAATATTTGCTTTTTATCGTCAAGAAATTTGGGAGGGGGCATGTCATAGGTACCCAGAAACAATAATGTTTTGTGTAAAGAAATGTTTGCAGTTGTTAGTTTAAGAATCTGGTGGTTACCTTCAAATCAGGAATTAGTAATTTTTTTCCGAGGCTTGACCATGACCGTTGACAAAATTGTGGCGAATATTTTTTTTCTTCAGGAAATAATTTTTCAGAAGTTGAAGGTGTTTTTAAATGCCTTAAATTCCATTTGACAAAATGAATACTGTATCACCAGCTGCTCTTCTGAAATGAAAAATTTTTGTTGACTTAGAATCCCCCACTAATTTCAGCTCCACAGATACATTTTGAAGAGTTATAAATAAACATCGCCATCATTTTCCTTGGCCTCAGCTCATAGCTATTGTGGCTTTATTGGTGACCTTTTATTGTCAAAACTTCAAGATTTTGCTTTTGTGACAAAGCACCACAACCAGACATCCAAGTTTGCCATAAACCTTAATGTAATGTTTCTCGCAAAGGTCATAATATCGTATCTGAAAAATTTATGGCAAAGATAAGTTCAGCTTGAAAAAATTTATCACTTTGGATATTGTTTTGTCAAATGGTGGGATCGAATGTTATGTTTCAGTTCAGTGGCGGTTCCAGGATTTCTCGGTGGGGGGATGAACTGAATTCATAGGAAGTTGGTGGGGGGAAGGGATGAAAATAAAAGGGAAATCTATGAATAATAGAAGGAAAAAATCAATAAAAACTTTGCCGAAAAAGGCTGAAAAGGAATTTTTCCCTCTGATTTTGCTACACTTTTACCCAAAAATAAGTTGACAAGCACAAAAAGAAATCCCAGTTAGTTTTACTAGACTTTTACCCAAAAATAGGTTTCACAAGCAAAAAAATAAAATAAAAAGTCCGGTGGTGGGATGCATCCCCACTCATCCCCCCTCCCCCACGTGGAACCGCCACTGTTTCAGTCTACTAGAAATTCTGTCATTCCTGATTATACCCAACAGTGTTCAATACTTATGGGCCATTATTTTTCTTATGGGCCACCGGAAAAATGTCCTGTATCAGGAAATTTGATTCATTACTTTTCGAAGCAAATAGTCTGCTTGTCTGAAGTCAAGGAGTTTCTTGTCTGATATGATCCAATCTGCAAGACAATCGCTTGTCTTTCATGTTTTTGTACTCCAGTCGTATAACTGTTATCAATTTTGTCTGCACCGTATATTGCGTCTTCCAAATATGCGCTTGCTTCACTCTGTTGTCCCTTGAGGAAAACTTATTTGAATACGACTGAAATCTGTCTATGCTACCAGTGGGGGTTTCAGAATTTTTCTGATTTACTTCCTTCAAGGAATCCTGCAAGAGATTAACGCTGCTAGTCATTGTCATGCCTTGGCCTGCAAATTTTTGGATCAGTAAGCACCAAACTTATATGTATTTTGGCATAATTATGCGTTAAAAGAGAAGGGAATGTTTGTCATAACCTCTTCTTCTGTCCGTTAGATCATCCATTTCACTGTTTATCTTTGAATCCAGGTTAACCCCTTAACCGTGTATTTAACTGTAACTCAATGTAAAATGGACGGATATATCCGGGATCCCCAGTTAAGGGGTTAAGGAAGAAGCATATTTCTTATTGTTGGCATATCCTTCTTAGTCTATGTCTCTGGTTCCTAATCTAATGGATTTATTTGATTGTGACCTGGTCTATTGCAGACAGATTTGTAGTAGTATCCACAGTATTATAATACGCCCATGATATTAGAACTGGTGTTATAAAAGCATATAATTATTAATAATTATTGATGATTTACATTGTATTGAAAGCAAGGCACAAAACCTGTTGTTGTCTATATGATACTTTATGAAGAGCACAGCTTGGTATAGAGAGGTGTTTGAACATACAAGCTGACATATGCACACACCCACACACACATACACACAAATAGGCAAGTAGAGAGATGATAAAATTGCAAAAGGCTTATAGTAAAAACACTAAAATTATGTGACGTTCTAAGTTTTCTATATCTAGTACTGTGTATTATGTGTTTTTGACTGTATGTGTCCTGCACAGGTGAGCAATGCCAGTACACGAAGTGTTGCAAAGAAGCCGACAACAAAGATACCTCATGGTATGGAATTTCATGTACCTGTTTGCATTCATAAGTTACCTAAGTTGCCATATTTCTGTGCCTATAACTTGTGAACTCTACAAGTTGAAATGGGTTCCAAAGTCTTTTGGTCAAGAATATTACGTGTCTGACTTCTGCTATTCAGTATGTGCATGTAGATTTGTTGCATTCAATCTCACTTACAACTGATCTGTTACGAATGCACAAGTCCAGGTACTGGGTGATAGACTCACAATTCATATCCTATATGTGAACTGTTTTTGTAGAATTCCACGTGATATTTTAAATCGGCAAAAGCATTTATCTTTTGCATCCGCATACTTAGAGAGAGGCAACCTGAAATACTACATTAACTATTCATTTAACACGCATGTTTATTTAGACAGATCTAGTACTTAGAAATCAGGATAACTCAATGACATGAAAATTGATGGATATATCCAGGATAAACAACCCCTGTTGGAGGAGTCAGAGGACGCCATTATAGTTAATACTATCTAATAGCATCAAACTGAATGCGAATGACAAGTTACATTAAAAGGCTGATTACTCAAATTTTTCTATTACTGACATTGTAATTTCAATGGAGGGTTAGAGTTCAAACATTTTGCATTTGGGCAGTTGTTGTATCCATGTACTGTAGTGACTGAAGATTGCTTGATCACCCAGATTCAAATGTGACTGCCAGATCCATTGGATATAGGCAGGGGTTTTTTTGTGACGGGTATACCCGCACATCCCTAATATGCGCGTGTAGAACCTTTTTCAAGGTGTTACAAAAAATTTTTCTTGTGACTTTCCAGGTTCTGGGTGATAGATTTATCCTAAAAACTGTTTTTTAGATACGTGATATTTTAAATAAATGATATGCATCATTATACTTTCCAAAATCGCATTAATATATTAAATTCAAGGACATTAAAAGGCAGACCACATAATCATAATGGAATGGAGGGTTAGGCAAAATTTTCCATTTGGGCAGTTGTTGTATCCATGCACCTAGTAATTTTTGGTCATCCAAAAATAGCACTGGATATTGGATATAGGATATTAATAGATCCTAGAATGATCTTCTGTTGCATTTCTAATGTACGAGTATTTTTAAATTATGCATTTTTACTTTTTACAAATTACTGTCTTGAATGTTGAATTGACCTCTTTCAAGTTAACATTGCCAGTTTTTTTCCAACTTTAACTGACAATTATAAACCTAACCCCATAAAGATTACGTTTTGTGACATTCATTGCTACTATGAATTAATCTTGTTTGTTTCCTTATGCTGTGGTACAATTGTTTTTATTTTTAAAAGTGTCTTTTACTTTTTCCATGAAAGTATTACTTGTCTGTTCCTTGTCATTTGATTGTATTTTAAAATAATAAAATTTAAATATTAAAATTTGACGAATTTTGTTTGGTTGAATTGCCTCTGAATACATGCCAGATTTTTCCATCTCTTGAACAGACAGATGCGTCTTATGCATGTTTGGGACGTTGGAACATACTGCAGAACTATTTTTAAAAGTGCTGATACGAGAATAAATGGGATTTTTATTTACGGTACTTTACTCTTTATACGAAAGTTACTTGTTGCGGGTCATTAAGATAATAAAATACGGTATTTTGTTTCAAGGGCCACTGAATAGATGCCACTAAAGGTGTGGCCTGCCTAGGTAGGGTAGATGAAGGGGGTGCCAAATACTTGTGTGATCTTGATCTCTACTCAGCGTAGAAAGAGAAGAAACTGAGAAAACTGACTTTGAGTAGCACATCATAGACAGAGTTCACATCAGTAAAAGCAAGAAAAGTACAATTTTAGTTTTAATCTTGCATCAACAAAATTCATGACTTGTTAATTAAAGGTTTGTTTACCTGCTAATTTAATTTTCTTCTCCCTCCTCCCCCCCCCAGGCCATGGGCACCAAATACCCTAAGTATACCCTAGATGCATGCTATTTGTTGATTGTCTACACTGAACTGCGGACATTTCAATCAACAGGTAGATGGTGATGATGTTTTTTTAAGGTGCAGCTAATATCAAGGCTTCATCTGTGTCATCAGTACAGGAAGCGGATTTGCATAAGCCATTGCTTTCCGGTCTCACAGTTGCCTATCCAGCCATGGCTTCAGTCAGTTCACCCACTCACTTTGAATTGCCTACTTGCTTTGACCCTTCAAGCCACTTCGACCCTTCCTTACCAACCATTCCACTTACAAGGTGAGACGTTAGCCTTTGACATAAGAAAACCTGACTGAAATTAGAGGAAGTAAATCAGAGTTTCAACTAATTAGTTAATTATTTAATTATATATCAATATATTGGAAGGCAGATTTATTGCAGATAATTGATTCTCTTCCTCTGCCTATCCATATAGTATCTATGTTAATATTGAGTTCCAACTGTACACTCAGTGACTTTTGTTTCCGTTGTAATTGTAACAATATTGTAATCTTTGATTGTTCTTTCATTTTGACTTTATACCAGCGGTTCTCAAACTTTTTAGGATTTATTACATGGTGATCTCTTAGAAATGTTTGTGATGACTCGCAGACTTTATACAATTTGAATTTAGGACAGTCTAAATTTCATACTATTTTGGCATCAGAATTCATCAAGATTGTCGACTATTTTTGCTGCATCTACTTAATATGAAGTAACTGCCTCATCATTATACATTCATAATTGTCTAGATAGCTTATATTATTATTATTATTATTAATATGTTGTATATTTCTTATCAGCTCTATATTTACATAATTATCTGAAAATTCATTGCAACCATATACATTTTAAACACCCTAAGAATAAGCAGCTACTGCCATATGACTTCAAAAGCGCTATACAAATTCATGAGATTTTACTTACCTACTAAATTGTATGTAACTATATATGTATGAAAATATGTTAACTTGGTGAGTTTAATTTAATTAGTTGAAAGTCTGCTGTTGCTGGTAATTTGTTAATTTGTTTCAGAGCCATTTTTCCAGATCCATATCTAACTACTGCAGTAGTTGATGGATATACTGTGAGCTTATTATTTAAGTTTTTCATAAATTTAATTTAGATTTCTCAACCTCAGTCTGTTTTAATTCAAACTGTGTTTGCCGATACCTCTAACTGTTAATGCAATTTTAAAATTTCTCGTCTGTGAATGTCGAAATTCCGGGATTTTAGACATCGCTTTGAATCTATGGACCTGAGCTTTCAACTCACTTGGACTACTCTACTAACATCTCTTTCATTTTGAACAGTTGTTTGTTGGCGTTTGACTGATAAATTTGTGTGATTTTCTTGTAATTTTCTTTGCAATTTTATCATAAATATATTTCTTCATTTTACTTCAAATTGTTTTAATGCTGATTTTCAAAATATCTGGTGTTTTTCCAACTGAGAAAACCAGTTAGCACTAATACGGAAATACAGAATTCATAGACCATGTATTTAATGCAGTCATGAGGAATGCAATTGCTCACTTCATATAAATGTCCGTAGCTCTAAATTTTCACTTAAACAAATGCCAAATAACTCAGGAACTTCTGTAGCGCCATTTAGTACTGCACCCTACGTCAGTCGATGACATGTGCTATGCGACCTTATTGCATTATTGATGCGACACGCAACCCCAATAGCTTAAATTCTGGTGTTTGTTGTACTTTAAGCCATATACAAGAAACTTTGCCATACCTACAGTACACCTGACAGTCCATGGGATGAATCCATCATATCTTAATCATCTGCCAGTGTGAGGATCAATTTGTGATATTTTTCAATATCCTATATGTGAACTGTTTCTGTAGAATTCCACATGACAATTTAATTAGCAAAAGCATTTATCTTTGTGCATACTTTAGGAAGGTACCTAGTACGACATTTGTACTATCTAACAGGATGCGATTTGTAGGGGGAAGGGGGAATATCCCTCCCCCCACTGTCCAACTACATCCTCCTACTACTACATCCACCCACAGCTACATCCCCCACTGCTACATTTCCCCAACAACTACATCCCCCAAGCTCGACATGTCCTCCACCCCCCACTGCTCCAGGTCACATATCGCACCCTGCTATCTAACATCATCAAATGACGATGACATTAAAAGAAACCAAATATTTTAAAATCGTTTGAAGTGATTATACAGAAAAGTAATAACACAGATTTTACGTTGACAGTTACCCGGTACTGTATTAGTTTACGCTTCGAATGAGAACGTATTACAGGAACTGTGTATTTCTATTTTGCAGAGGCAATGTTATGTCAGCATTTGGTCACGAATGCCTTAGAAGTCCTGACCCCTTTTATCTTCAGACCATGTCACCTCTGACAAGATTTGGGGTTTGCATTGTCATTGAAATTACAATCTTGTATCTAGACTTGATTAATGAATATTGTCTATCACAATAGGTATTCCTTAGTCCAGGGATCGGCAACCTTTTGGACAAGCAAGGGCCAAATTGCTACAGCAGTGTCTGTCCAAGGACCATGTAATTAAATAATTTTATGACAGGCCTCAAAAAGTTTTATAGCTTATGTTTTTTAGAAAGTTTTTGCTGGAAAAGGTTCAAAATTCCTTTAAAAAATATACATATCAAGTGTGAAAAATTAGTGATTACCTATTTTGCTTGTCAGAGCTTTAAAATAAGGTAATGACCATTTTTTACAAAAAAAGCTGTGAGGACCGGATTAAACTCACTGGCGGGCCTGATGTGGCCCGTGTGCCATAGGTTGCCGACCCCTGGCCTAGTCTCTTTGCTACATTATAGCTCTTTGTATGCCATCATTTATACATAAGTAAATAAGTAGGTAAAATCTCGTGAATTTCTATAGTGCTTTCAAAAGGAGCACAAAAATAGCTCCTTATTCCTAGGCGCTTTCCGACAGGGATTTTTCTAGGATTGTGAATTTCGGGGGTGTCGACCTGAAATTGGGGAGGGGTGTCCGGAGCTAATTAGTATGCATTTTGTATGCATACCATTGTCGCATTACCAAATTTTGGGGGTGTCGACCTCAAATTGGGGGGGGGTTGTTGGAGGGCTGTGACGGGGTGTAAAATATCCCTGTAGTTATCGGTAATCTTAGTATGAAGTAGCTATAGCCAAAGGCAGGAGGGTCATTCAAGCAGGGTCATTATTTTAATCCAAAGGGTCCATGGTCATATACAGTATGTGTGCAATGGGGTAGTGGTAGCATTCTTGCCATGCAACCAGTGGGTTGTGGGTTCGAATCTGACCATAGCCCTGACTTACTGTGCACGTCAGATTCTTCACTTTGTGACCGACTTACCAGTGATGTACATTAATGACCTTGTATTAATGTGTTTGTGTGTATATATATATATATATATATATATGTATATATATATATATATATATATATATATATATATATAAAATGGTGTAGTTGAGGATTTTTTTATGTTGTTCTTTTCAGTCAACCCTGATTCGACGTGATTTCCAACGTTTTACACCGTATTGACACACGTCAAGAAGCTCTCCAATTAGGAAAATGTGCTATATTGAATGACTATATGAATAATGAATGAATATGAATAATGAATATGAATATTGAATATATTGAATGACTGGTTGGGTACACAACAGCGTTTTACAACCGCCAGACTGCCAAAATACTTATTCAGTTCAGTTCTAGTGTATAGTAATACAACAGTCCTAAGAAAAAACTGATGATGACATACATGTACACTTTGACTCTCAAAAATCTTGTTGTAATAACTGTTTGCCTGTTGAAATCCACACAGTAACTAAGTAAGTAAATGAGTAAAATCCTCATGAATTTAAATAGCACTTTCGAAAGAAGAACCACAGTAGTTGCTTATTGTTAGGTGCTTAGTGAGATAGTCTCTCATACAAATTATTATAATGTGGTTGATAAATTGATAATTAAGAGATGGAAGTTATTAATGTGACGCAAATATTTTACTTTTATTGAGCGTCAATTTTTTCAAAATCACACCAATTTTTTTCAGGTCATCCTCTTTCCCCCCTCAGCTCCACAGTGAGTCAAACTACCTATGCTGTCACCCTTTTGCGCTGTGAGTTGTCAAGGGCTGGGTTTGATAACACAAGGTTGAACACGATCTGGTGCTGGGGTAGAAAAGTTTGATGAGAGAGTGGTATCATACCACTGCTTTTTGACTAATTATAATCTACTAAGGCCTCAATATTACAATTAGATTCTTCTAGTTCATAAACCAAAGTCTGGCTTTCAGTTTAATTTGGAAACTCGATGATTTTATGTTTGTAAATGTAATTATTTTCCATCGGATAATATTTATTTTTACAGCAGACTGTTTTGATTGATCAAGGGAATACACTTTGCTGTGCAACTCTGTTACGTTGGGTTTGTCATGTTGAGTGGCGTAGCCAAGGGGGTTTTGGGGCTGACCCCTCCCTTGGCTGCCGAAAACAAAATATTTTTGATGAGTTTCCATGCATTTTTTATTTTGGGACGCTATTTTGGGAGTCAAATCCCCTCTTGGCAACCTGGCTGTAGAACGTAAAGGTGTTTAAGTGGTGACAACCTTTTTTCTTATTTTTGCTTGTCAAAATTTTTCCAAAGTTGGTCACGGTCAAAACCAAAAACCAAAACCCCCTTCCGGAAATCCTGGCTACGCAACTGGTCATGTTTGACACACGGCACACTTAGTGGAAATTTTGTACTAAATTTTTTTAAAACCAAAAACAAGTAGAGGTGCCAACCATTTGGGATTAATGTTCCGTATTATCTTGAAATTGTAATCTAAATTATTTGTCCAGAAAGAAATGTAGCTGAATCACAGAGAATATTTAAATGAATGAGATCAGGGAATTTCTGTCACATGAACCATGATTCCTTAATAGGGACACCGGCACTTGTACAGACATACTTTGGGTCATTGGGGTAGCTAGTGGGGCCCGGGGCCCCTGTCCTGGCTGGGATCAGTCGTGGAATTTGCACAGGGGTGTGCCCCAGTCGCCAAAAATTTAGGATAATGTTACATTGAGGTCTTGTACTTTCTGCCGACTACCGATATATGAATATATTCGGCAATCGCTGTACTCCCGTAATAAAAAAATTAAAATTCTTTAAATGTTTCTGCAAGAAATCGAATCGCACAACTATTCTTAGCCTGGGCTCATTAAACTCTGTATGTCGAGAGATTTGAGTTGCCAGTAAGTTTACCCATTTTCCAATTGATGAGGCCAGGCTCGTCGAGAGGGGGTAAATGCCCGGTGATCTGTAGGGGGCCCGGGCGGGTCCGCAGTTAGGGTTAGGTTAGGGTGGAAGACGCAGGAGCGTTTGGGACGCCCGTCAGCAAGGCTCAAGACAGGTTTTAAGTTTTAATTGCCTCCTGAAAAGACTGACATGCAAAAAAGGTCGTCACCACTTTAGGGGCCCCGCGACTGAACAGTCAGGGGCTCGGAATTTCTCTCGGCGGCCCTGGATGAGGCCTGTGGGACGAGTATTGGGTATGTATGCATGTGTTGGGAAGCTCGTTTAAATTTGTGTTTATCAGATTTGTCGAGGAGTCATTTGTCCCTTCGGACTTTTGCAAACATTTAGGCGTATTTACATGTAATTGAATGTAGGCACATCGTCTATCTATATGTCTTATCTATCGCTATATACTGGTTATCTTATCTAATTAAATCGAATCACACAAATGTCGGCATCAGGCCACAAAGGCCATTTTATTCCACAACAAAACCGAGAATGTGAAATTTTTATCGCTAAGTAAACCCACTCAGAACAGGCCTACGATAATTAATTAGATGGTGTCTTAGTAGTATCAAATTAGGCCTACTTGTTTTAGCTAAGACATTAATTATTCTATTGTATATTCCCCAGGTTAAAATTCTTGAGCTTACGCCAGTGGCGTAGCCAGGATTTCAGAATGGGGGGGGACATTGACATTTTTCGGATGAATAAGTCGACCGGGGAAAAAATTCCGTCGTTTCAAGCACTTACAACTTTCACATATTCTTTTGTATCGTGCTTTCTACCCCCGTCAAAAATTCTCTATGGTTTTACGCAAATTCCGCGGCCGGTCCCCCCCCCCCGAATGGGGCGGGCCTCCCCTCGTGGCTACGCCAGTGTCCTACACTTAATTAAACTGTTACATCGACTTCTTGTTGATCACGATAACTCATTCCGCGTGTTTCAGTTCGTTTACCAGGCTGTGGAGTGATCTCTCTTGCGGCCTGGTCCGTTCCAGTCGGCGGCCTGTTTGAGAGCTTTACATGCAAAAAGCAACAGAAGATTACAGGCCTGTAGGAAGTAGGGGTGCGGTGCGGCTGCAATTGGGAGGCCGTTGGGGTGGAAAAAATCATGGGGGCCAACCATTTGTTGTTTAATGTTTTTGCCTAGGGTCAGGAGGGCCACTGGGGCCAGGCACTTTTTTAAAGTAAAAAAGAAGGTCGTGGAAGATGAGGCTGTTTTTTGCCTGTCATGATTTTTTAAAAGAAGGGCGATGACCTTTTTTGGTCATCAGAACTTTTTAAAACTGCACCCCTGCTAAAAATTCGCTCCGACGTGCCTGGAAGATTATTAGCCAATTTATTTCAGATAAAATGTGCAGAATTTGTAGAAATGGAATACTGCTTGGACATTAATTGTGCCCGCTGTTGCAGGAATGCGAAATAAAGATGCGCAGAAAAGTCCCACTAAACAAAACGACCCCCACACACAAACACACATACACAGCAGTGGCGGCTCCGCCAGGGGGGTCCGTGCCCCCTATTGAGTGCTTGGCCCCCCAGTGGCCCTCCTGTTGGGACCCTATACTTAATGATACATACATTAAACAACAAATGGTTGCCCCCATGATTAGAAGTTGCCACCCCAACGGCCCCCCATTTGCCAAATCCTGGAGCCGCCACTGACCCTTAACCGTGTATTTAACTGTAACTCGATGTAAAATGGACGGATATATCCGGGATCCCCAGTTAAGAGGTTAACAATGAATGGTTAAACTGGAAATATGCCGTAAATTCATGATTTATGGATCACATTTATAGAAATTAAAATGTCTACTAGACCTAATAGGCCTATGCACTGGCGTACCCAGAGTCCCAGAATAGGGTCAGACCAGACTAGGGGGCCTTGCGGAGGGAGATCGTCAGTTCCCTCAAACAGGATCTGGGGAAGTCCAGTCACCAAAAATGTGGGTACTATCAGTGGCGGCTCCACCGGGGGGACAGGGGCCCGTGCCCCCAAATAAGTGCCTCCCCCCCCCAGTGACCCCCCTGTTGGGACCAATACTTAATGCTACATACATTAAACAACAAATGGTTGGCCCCATGATTAGAAGTTGCCACCCCAACGCCCCCCCCACTTGCCAAATCCTGGAGCCGCCACTGGGTACTATTAGATTGAGATCGAGACTTTGAAGATAATTTCAGACTATGTGGCTATGCGATAATCAGCAATAATAATAATAATAATAATAATAATAATAATAATAATAATAATAATAATAATAATAATAAATTTCATGGGATTTTCTCGAGTCTCGCGACCAGTATAGGCCCCCAAAGGGGGTCTGGGCCTTCTCCCTGTGCTCCCCTCGCGGCTTGGCCAATGTTTACTTACCCATAAGCTTTGATCCGACACTGTGCGCCGCCACATACCGACTGCCATATCCACCGTCGAAGCCACGTTTTGTTCTGCAGAAATTTTTAAAATAAATGTCTTGAAATCTGACAACATCTTGAGTCAAAGATTAACCAGCTAAACCTTTTAGCTGCTCGCTAAAAAGAATAATAATTATTCTACTGTTTTATTGATTATTATTAGTATTTTGAGTGATTTTGTACGAAAGGTAGGTTTCAGGTGGTCTGTTTTGGTCTTAATTTTTGTCGAGTTCATTTTTTTTGTTTCGCTGTTTGTCAGCAGATTTCCGCCTCCGTGCTCAGTATTGCGCATCGCTCAACAATTCGTCGGCAAAATTCGAATTCTGAGGGATAAGGAGATTGTCTTTCTCCCCCCGTGGTCGATACTGAGGGTCGAAACTGCCCGTCTCAAAGAAAGTTGTTTGACGACTTAAGAAAGTCGAACTTTGTAGAAGCTTTTCGGAAGCAAAGTTGAGTTTGACTGCCAAAAATGGACTCCAAGTTGATTAGTTTACTAGTTTTTAAATGACCTTCTTCTTCTTCTTTGCAGGCTCTCAGACGCGTGAAGTCTTTGCTTAGAATTTGCCATTCAAATCTTCGCACCAGACTTAATTGAAAAGTGTGGCTTAAGGCTAAAGTAATTACCGTCCAGCAGCGCAGACTAGAAATGTTTTAACAGAATTGTTTTTAACAGAACATATAGATACTGTATATATATATATATATATATATATATATATATATATATATTGCTTCCTCCTATGCCAGCGGTTCTCAACCTTTATAGTGCCGCGACCCTTTTAATTCAATTTCCCATTATGTGGCGACCCCCCAACGGTAAAATTATTTTCGTTCACAATGTAAACTGCTAACTGCTAATAATAATAATAATGCTACGACAAACAAAATGTTCGAAATCGTTATTATTTAATTGTCTCCATGTTTATCCTCGAATGACAATTTATAGAAAACAATTAACTAGTACGTCGTAACTACCACTGAGGAATTTTGTACAATAACAAGACAAGAGACAACCCCATATTTCTGATGGTCTCGGGCGACCCCTGGCAAATCGTCATTCGACCCCCGTGAGGGTCGCGACCCACAGGCTGAGAACCGCTGTCCTATGCAGTGGCGTAACCAGGGTTCAGGGACAGAGGCAGATCAACATTTTCGAGCAGAAAAGACTACTACAACCAAAACCAAAACATCGATAAGGAATTCTTGGCAAATCGATCTAATTATGTTTCAATCATCCTATTTACACCACAGTCCCTCCCCCCCCTAAAAAATCTGGACGGTCTTGCATAAATCCCACGATCCCATCCAGAAAATAGGGGGCCCGGCTCCGTGCCCCTCCCCCGTGTCTACGCCAATGGTCCCATTCATGTATGCATGTATTTATGTATATGTGTGTATATGCAGGCCCTGGGTCTATGTACTGTATACGCTGCATTTATGAGATATATGGACGAAACATAAGCGAAACTCAGAACTCACTCGATTTCTCCGGATAGTTCTGATCTGAGAATCGCGGACAGTTCCTCCAAGACCTGGAGCGTTACGATGGGATTCGTTATTCTAGGAATGTACCTTACAACAGAACAGAACCAACAGTTCATTGCTGAAATAGAGATAGCGAGTAACCCTCATTAACACAGAACTAACCATATTCTAGCTTATTAATTATTAATGGTTACACCGAATAGAGACACATAAAAAGTTTCTAATCTATTTACTACGATTCTCTTAAATACTATTTATTGATCGGTGACAGAATTAGACGCAATCAGATAGGTGGCCATAATCAAATTGAAACAAGATAATGGAATACGGTAAATAACGCAGTAAAATTTATTTCGAAACGTTATTTGAATCTGCGGTAAAGAATTGAATGTTCTTTCTCGGGATATTCTTGTAACCTAACTTAACGAGCCATCTTTAAAACGCTCCAAATGCTGTATTAAGCTGACTTTGAAGCAACAAATGGTTCCTCCCCATGATTAGAAAATTGCCACCCAAACGGCTCCCCCACTTGCCAAATCCTGGAGCCGCCACTGTTTGCACGCGGTGAGCATTTGAACGCGGTGAGCATTTGAACGGGGCAGGCATTTGGACGCGGTGAGCATTTGAACGTAGTGGCGGCTCCACAGAGGGGTCGAGGGAGGCCGGTGCCCCCTATTGAGTGCCTGGCCCCCAGTCGCCCCCTGTTGGGACTCTTTACTTAATACTACATACCTAACAACAAATGGTTGCCCCCCATGATTAGAAGTTGCCACCTCAACGCCCCCTACTTGCCAAATCCTGGAGCCGCCAATGTTTGAACGCGGTGAGGATTTGGACGCGGAGAGAATTTGAACGCGGTGGCCATTTGGACGCGGAGGGCATTTGGACGCGGTGAGCATTTGAACGCGGAGGGCATTTGGACGAGGAGGGCATTTAGACGCGAATTTTTGGTTGGGGTAGGCAAAAGGGCTGGCGTGTCAGATTCCTTTCCCACCTTCCCACCCCCTCCATAAATAACTTTTTCACCGGATTTGCGCGAATCTGGTAGGTGGTCTGGGGCAGGTTGGGGGCAGTTGCCCCTATTTGCCTCCCGTGGCGACGCTAATGGTTAGGTATGTAGTATTAAGTATAGGGTCCCAACAGGGGGGCCACTGGGGGCCAGGCACTCAATAGGGGACACGGTCCCCCGGGACCCCCTGTGGAGCCGCCACTGATGTGCTCATGGTGCTGAATTCCGTCACTAGGCTTTAGGCATTCTTTTCAAAATATCTGCAAAATTTGGGGATCCAAACAAGATAAATCAGCATAGAGACTATCATGTTCAGAGAATCTCTGTTTCAAATTACTTAGGCCTATAACTTAATCCATTACCGTAGACAGATCATTGTGGAAAATGCGATTTAACAGCAATCGAAAGTGTGTGGCATTTATAAAGAATCTAGAAAATCTTAGCACTGAGAAACAAATTAAATTTTATACTAGAATGAGCATAAGTGGCATCACGAGGGGGCCACGGGTGACAGGAGGATTCTGGACCCGCATTTTGGATATCAGATATATTTTGATATTTGGGATATCTATCTGACTGCCTTAAAGGTTTGAAAATCTATAAAATGTATAGCCACCATTAATATTTTGCAATTGAGTGTGTGACGGAAACTGACATCACTGCAAGTGTTCCTGAAAGAAATATCGGCACAATTGAAAATTTTCCTGAGCACCGAAAGTTGAGCGAACATTGTGGTGTCACAGGGATGTCAGCCCAAGACAAAAATCTGGACCCGCATTTTGGAAAATCAGGTGTGTTTTTTGAAACTAAAAAAAAATCACGTTATTATATTTTTGCAATATAGACACATTAGTAGGGTGGAAAGGATGGATTTTGCTAGTCCACTGCATCAGTGCGTTTGAAGGTTCTAAATAGAAATTTGGGTGAAATATCGACATGAATTTTTGGGCCGCCCGAAAATTTTTCGTGGACCATACATAGTCCAAGGTTTTTTTCTCGAAAGTTGAGCGAACATTTGTGGTGTCGTAGAGATTTCATATTTGCACCGATTGAAGCCCAGTCGATGCCTACAAGGAATCTGGTGTCACAGGACCCAGGGAGTCGCCACCAAGTTCGGGTCCTTCTTTTGAGACTACAGCTAAACAAAACACTGGCGTTAGAATCGTGCAAATGAAATTTTATTATTTCAGAAATCGACAGATTCGAGCCCAACCTTACAGTAATATCCGTTGAAAATTTATCTTTGGGAGGTATTTTGTCGAATTTTGAGATTTTTCCGCGATGGTGATTCCAGGTGTTTTTCTGAGCGCAAAAACTTTTCTCGGAACGACTTTATTTCTGCATCAATTGAAGTCCATTCGATGTTTTTCGACCTAAATGTCTTGACGAGCAAACGGGCCGTCGTCTCAAACTCTTTCAAGTCCTCAGATCCGTTTATGGGTACCGCCCCCTCCCAGCCTTCCCATAGCTACGCCAATGCCCCCTGTAGATCCGCCCCATCCATTAATGTGGAAAATTGCACTTTGCACAATTTCCTTGCACTTTCCCTCGATTTTCTAGAGGCAGTTTGCAGTGGCGGCTCTAGGATTTGGCAAGTGGGGGGGCGTTGGGGTGGCAACTTCTAATCATGGGGGACCAATCATTTGTTGTTTAATGTATGTAGCATTAAGTATAGGATCCCAACTGGGGGCCACTGGGGGGCCAGACACTCAATAGGGGGGCCCGTGCCCCCTGGCCCCCGGTGGAGCCGCCACTGGCAGTTTGTGCAATATTTTAGACCCGATTTTTTAAAAAGAACCTCTCGTCGCAACCATGTTTCTCGTCACACGCACAGAGTCATGCAAGGTGGGGGGCCTGTCACTCCGCCTACCTGCTGTCATCCGATGCTTCGCTGGCGAGAGATGACGTCGTCGTCATGAAGAGTGCCACCAGACATGACGCGACAAGCGTCGAGACGTTGCTGGAAAGTTTCATCTTCGAGGTGAGACGATTGACAGGCAAAGCGGGAGACACCTGTTGACACAAAACGTCACAATGACTGCGCATGACATGCGAAAGTGTCACGTACAGTAATCAGGCTCGCCTGCAGATGATGCTTCTCGCTGATGGATGATGACAGTGATGCCTTCTTTACCCGTCAAGAATCTTCTTTACCCGTCAAGAATCTTCTTTACCCGTCAAGAATCTTCTTTACCCGTCAAGAATCTTCTTTACCCGTCAAGAATCGCTGTCACGTAAAATTCGACGCCTTGAAATTGTTTCATGTTGATTGACTGCGACGCCGTCTTTATTTGACGACGTCAAAACAGTCTTTTGTTAGACTTTTTTTAAATTTTAACATCTTTGGGGTTTAGAAAAACATCACGCGTTACAAAAGTGTACAGTTTTGTTCTATTTCATAAGTCACTGAATTCTATGTTCTTTGATTTTCTTAAAAACCCTTACCAACATTTCAAACCCCATTTTTGAACCGCTTGGTGTCACGTTTGGAAACATTGTCGCTCGCGTGCATTGCAACATTGTCACGTGTTTCACTACAACCCCTCCGATGAGGCGCTTAGGCCTAACAGCCTACACTGTAATTAAATAGGCCTACATTAAGTCATACCCTTTCGCCATATAAAATCACTAATTCCTGATTAAAAGAGAGAGAGACAGACAGACAGACAGACAGACAGACAGTCACAGAGACAGAGAGACAGAGAGACAGAGAGACAAAGTAAAAATTCCTATATAAGTCTGCATTAGCGAAAGGATACACGCAGAAGGAGCTTAAAGAACGAATTGTTATCGAGGTCAATTAGAAGGAAACATTTTCGCTCTGCTTTGTATAATCCAGTTGTTTCATTACCAACTTTAGAAGGTGGGACGCATTGGCATATAAGTCCACTACTAGGTCCTTGTTGAATTTTTTAAAGACAGAATTTCAATGGCAAACTCCATAAGTGTAGTTCCGCTCAGCGCCATTCGCATTTGACAAGTTGTCAAAAGTTAATAGTCTACTCTGTCGCAAAACCTAATGTCTCTCTTTCCTAGTTCTTACAATCGTCAAAGCAAAAATCTTTACTTTTCAAACAGTAATGGCAAAGCGAAAATGGCGTGGAAGATAGATTTTCACACGACGAATAAATAACTGGAGAGAGAGAGAGAGAGAGAGAGAGAGAGAGAGAGAGAGAGAGAGAGAGAGAGGAGAGAGAGAGAAACATTCTGAAATAGATGTGCCATTCGACTAGGCGAGGGTGTTTTGAAATATTATATAATTCCAGTCCGACCGTTCTTGCTAATAAAAACGCTGTTTCTGTCCATAAGACAAAGGTTTGGAAAGCGAATTCAGAGGGCCAGAGACGGCTGGGTGATGAATGAACTGTATTTGTGCGGCTAAACGGAAAAAGATGGGTCGCTGGGGGGAGTCGAGGGGGTTGTGGGGCTTCGCTGTGCTATCGTTTTCATTGACGACTTGCCGAGAACGGGTAATGAAGTTGAGGGTCGTCTCAACGGTCTTGGCAGCCAATGCATTTCTTAACGGCGTTGTTTGACTTTTGGTAGCGTTTAACGAGTACTTACTTAGTAAGCTGTAAGAAAACAAATTAACATCCGATGATTCCGATTGAATGCAAGTTTTGAGCCGACACTAAAGAATAGGCCTATATATATTCTATAGAAATCCACGATATATTTGAATACATATTGAAAACCAACTCATAGTGTGGAAGTAAGAATAAATGTCATAACTATTTTGGACCCAAGTGCGAGAATAAGATTGCACATGACGAGAACCTGTCTTAAGATAGGGAAACAACTGTGGGGGAGGGCGAGATGTCAAGGAACCACCTGAGAATATCTGACTAATTATATCGCTCGCGGGAAGCTGGAAGAAAGTGAGAAACGAAGGCGAATTTAATGAAACCAAGTGTCAACCTAAATTATAGGAAGCTGGAACTAGGACTCTGCCATCAGGGGCGTAGCCAGGAATATGATTTGGGAGGTATAAATGTTTGGTGGAGGGGGTATAAACCTTAACTATAAACCATATAAACTACATATGACCACATATAACCACATATAAATCACATAAAAAACTTTAAGGTTGACTGATTTTGGGGTATATATACCGATATACCCCCCTCCGTCGCTACGCCCCTGTCTGCCAGAGACCCCTATATGATAATGATGATAGTTATATAATAATTATGCACTTTTATAGCATCGTTTCTAATACTCTAGGGGTATCAATCGATGGTACTTCAAATCCATCAGCAAAAGACCGGGTCATTCCAGAGATCGGTCAGTGAGAAACAGCAAGGCAGAGCTATGGAGGAAATGCTAATTTAAAAGAGTGGGGGGGTTAGTCTAGATCGGAAGATACTCAATTTTGTGAGAACTGATGACCTAGAATTTTTTCTGTTGGAGATTGACACTATGTCCTCTTATATAGGCCCTAATATGTACCAAATCTCCATGTAGAAGTCTTGGTTGCCCTATTCCGGTACCCTGACTAGGCAGTGCATGAAGGAACAAGCCAAGTATCTCGACCTTCTCGTAACTACAAAGCGTAAGCGTGATTTTGTAAAAAGTTACGACATTCGACTAACTGACTCATTTCAACGTGAACTTTATTTCCTTAACCTGCCTGATTTAAAATAGGCCTATCTTGTTTCCAAGTCTAATAAAGGAATATAACATATATAGGAAGATCAAAAAACATGAAAGTCTTCAGAATCTATAGCAGATGACCAGACCTGAACACTCGAAGACTTTCTTCGACTTCGTAGACGTCAGAGGGCGTTGATGTCTGGTTCTCGAACGATCCTGTCTTTCAAACTGTGTAAGTCCCGCGAACCGGACTTATATAGTCGTACCGTCTGCACGACGGCACCCCCCGCCCTCTTATCTCCCATCTCCGTCGTTTGCCAGCTCTTCCCTCTTCTCGCCGCCGCCGCCGACGCGGTCGAGACAACACGGTCCGTCGATCGCGATGCTGTCCGTCTCCGTCCCCCATTCACTTCAAATGGCGTCACAGCGGCCGCGGTGGGACGCGGGACCCGAATATGGCCAGCTCCTCGCCACCCTCCTCTACCCGCGGCCGCGTCTTTTCTGTTTAATGAATTCTTGGACGCCCTCGCCCACCCCCCAACCCCCGTCACAGCACCCCACGGCCCCACCCCCGGCCGTAAATGAAATCGACGTCTAAATTATAAATGCTCGGCGGTGCCGTGCATTATACGAGAGCTTTACAAATAGCGCCGCATGAATTTCGTCGCCAAAAACGAACTTTCCGGAGACGGCATTTACATATTTATGGCTTCGCCAAGTTCTCGAGTCGCGGCGGTAAAAATGACAGAGCTTTTGTTGACGAGTTGAGAGCCTTCCTTCCCGTTTCGTTCCGAAGTCAATTAATAGCAGAGGAATTCCCTAAGACTATATTTTTCACGCTGTAAATCACATCTGAGCACGGGACAGAAGTCGAAGAGACCGGAGAGAGAGAGAGATATACGACACTCCATTAGAATTAGCGCAAAACAACGGTTGATCCGGAAGGTTTTTTCCTATAAAAGCCGCTTCATATTTTCCGCTTTTCCCTCAGAAGGTCTGAGTCTTCGCGGTTAAAAGAATTTTGTAGTTCATTAGTGTTTTTACCAGTAGCCTACACTTTTTCGTGTGTTTTATTGTTGAGATTGGACGCATAAGGGCGAGACACAGTAGGCCTAGTATAGTAAGTAAAGTAAAGTAAAATCTCGTGGATTTCTATAGCGCCTTGGAAAGCGGCACAACAGTAGCTGCTTATTCTTAGGCGCTCAGCCTCTCTTAGCTCAACATCATCATTATGTAGAGCAGAGGCTGGCTGGATGGGCAGTGATAGTGCACGGCTGCCAGTGTTTATTTTAGGCCTGTTTTGGGGGGATTTCCCCCAAAGTTTGAAAATTCCCCCTCCTCCCCAAAAATTCTACATGTTGCGTCAAGGTTTTTGGGCAGACAAACCATATCCCTCCCCAAACATGTAACCCCCAATGTTAGAATAAACACTGCACGGCTGCACTGTGTAAAGTTTGTGTTTAGTTTATTAGTTTATTATTAGTTTATTTTATTTAGTTTTGTTCAGTTGATTTGTGTTATTTCTTGTTTGTGTACTATTTTAATGCCGTGCTTGTCACTAATAAAGATTATTATCATCACCATTATCATCATCATCGTCGTCGTCGTCATCATCAACAACAACAACAACTCTAAGTACCCTCAGGAACTGTCGAGACCAGCAGCTTGCCAGTTTTTACGGTAACTGATAACGCTTTATTCTGATATCCTGTTTAGTGTTTGTTGGTGACAGGTACAAGCAGAGGTTTTTCTGCTACGGATGTTGCTTCTTGTTTCAAGTTGTTTGACTGAAAGTTTTGAAACTGTTTCGACTAATCGAACCATTTGTTGTTTAAGAGATCTTTACGCAGGGCATCGATCACTGGGGGCCAGGAACAGAATCCCCTGCCCCGGTGGAGCCGCCACTGGTTAGAGGCAGGGGGCTGAACAGAAGGTAAGGGCGAGCTGAATGAAGGTCGGGTACTGACTAGCCTACTGCTCTTGTCTTTGTCGCTCTCTATCAACTGAGCCATTGAGGCAGAGACACCGAGGCGCCGTTGGATCACGTGCCCTGTGGCCCCCAAATCAAGACCCGACGAATATGGGAGCGATTTCCAAAGAACTCGGTCCGTGTCCACGGAGTGCATATTCGCTCTGACTTTTCCTGCTCTGACATGTCAATAATTCAGTCGACCGATATCTGCTTCATTTTCCAGGATGAATAATCTAGCGCCACTTTACAGTGTGCGGCGGTCGCAGATTTGATCTCGCTCGATTTTGACCCTAACCCATCCTACGCTAGAACTTTGTCTTCGGGTCGAGTCCCCGTTAATTTTCCATCCGGTAGCACTTATATCCATGATCCTCAGCTTCTATAGGTCTTATATATATATATATATATATATATATATATATATATATATATATATATATATATATATATATATATATATATATATATATATAACACCATATATTATATATACACCACGCTCTCTTATGAATTCGGCGCCAACTCAATTTACCGAATACAGTGAACCGGAGGCGTAGCGAAGGGGGCAGGTGGGGCATATGCCCCCGGGCGCCGAGGTGAGGGGGCGCCAAAATCGGGTTTTGGGGGTAAGTTAAACAGTTAAATAGGCCTACATAATAAATAAGAAACAAGTGCGGCGACCTTTTTTGCTCGTCAGGGGTATAAGGAGAGGGACGACGTAGAGAGTTGAGGGGCGTCGCCGAGACAATGATGTTGACGACCTTTTTTTGCTCGTCAGCAGTGTTGGGGGCGCCAACGGTACACTTTGCTCCCGGGCGCCTGATACCCTCGCTACGCCTCTGCAGTGAACACGAGCACACGCACACTCACACACACACACACACACACACACACACACACACACACATATATATATATATATATATATAATGGTTTCACACTGTCAACAAGTGACCCCTAAATCACTTGAAATCATGTTATTAATGCCGCTGCTGTTTCTGCTGCTGCTGCTGCTGCTACTACTGCTACTACTACTACTACTACTACTAGACCTACTACTACTAGACCTACTACTACTACTACTACTACTACTACTACTACTACTACTACTACTACTACTACTACTACTACTACTACTACTACTATTACCAGGGATATTTCCAGGATTGTGAATTTGGGGGTGTCCGGAGCTAATTAGTATACATTTTGTATGCATACCATTGTCACATTACCAAATATTTTTTGGGGGGTGTCGACCTCAAATTGGAGGAGGGGGTGTTAGGGGGGTTTAAAATATCCCTGACTACTACTACTACTACTACTACTACTACTACTACTACTACTACTACTACTACTACTACTACTACTAGCTTTACATATTGTTTCCACTGATAAGATATTGAATTATTAACCATTACATGTACCGTGTTAAAGGCCTATAACCTATTTCGAACGTGTCCCTTAAACTCAGCCTCAAGCAGTGGCGTAGCCAAGGGGGTTGGGGAGTTAAACCCCTTGGCTGCCGAAAAAATATTTTTATGAGTTTCTATGCACTTTTAAATTTGGGGGTCAAGCCTCCTCTTGGCTAAAAATGCAACGGTTTAAGAGGCGAGGACCTTTTTTGCTTGTCGGGAAAAAAATTGAGGTGATAACATTTTTGCTTGTCAAGATATTTCCAAAGTTGGTCACGGTGAAAACCAAAAACCAACTACCCCCCTTTGCGGAAATCCTGGCTATGCCACTGGCCACAAAGCGTGCCTTGGAGCATTCCGTCCCACATGAAGTCTCATCGAAATTATCCAGACGACCCACTTTATGGATATGTCTACCTCAGCCGAGGATATCCTTATATAGGGTATTTGGAAATTTCCCTCAGGATTGCACGTAAAATTCCACCCAGAGCAGCGCTTGTCCATTATGTCACATGAGCTTCGTTTAGACACATAATGAAACAAAGTCAATCTAATGAATCCGACAACAAAATGTTGGCGATCAAAAAACACAGTTTTGAAAGTTTTAAAAATTTGACTAAAATTTCATGCCTAGAATTCGGTCGGATTTCGCTCTAGCATTGTAGGGAGGCCCATCGGAGGGTTTTTTTAGCAGGGGGTGCATTTCGTTGGCCATTTGGTAAATTGATAATTGAACTGTTCCTCCCTATGAAATCCGCTGCAAATGAACTGCCGTCATAGCTTTTGCCTTCCAAGGATGCTGTCACTGCTGTCACGTGCTGTGCACTTCCTAGGTTTGCCCAGGGGGTGCAGCTGTAACCTCTGCAGCCCCAGTTCCGATGGGTCTGATTGTAGGGGACCTTAATAGTAGTGATGCTCTTGCACTAGAAATTTTGGCCTAATTCGCTTCGAATTTGTCGATTTTTCTACTAAAACGATTTTTCTCATTCTCTTAGTAAGCCTATGGATGACAAACGCTAAATAAAAATTAGCAAAAATTCGAAGGACCCGAAAGACATTCACAATATACTGTACATCGTAATTCAATATAATAGTTCAATATAATAGTTCTTAAATATTTGTACGTAATTTCCGATGTGAACATCTTCCAAAAGAACCAGTACAGACTAGTGGCGTTTCCATGTTTCCAGAATAAGGGGTGCACGTCGACATTTTCAGGTGCTTAAGTGAAAAAAGTCTTGAGTAGAAACGTCGAGTTACCATCTCACAACATTCGCACAACAGGCTAGTACTCGTTGATTTTTTCCATTTCTAAACACATATTGTTGCAACTTAAGTTCACAAATCAGCTACAGCCACGCACGTATTCATAACACGCACTTTTGTAACAATATCATGGAAAACCCTAGAATATTCGGTCTTTTTAATGGGAGAGTTCGACATTAAATCAGTAAAAATAACTTTAAAACGCCGATCAGTGTCGCTATAATACAAGTAAGTCAATCACGACAGCTAGTAACACGATTTCTTTTCATCCAATTTTCTGCTGCCTTAAGAAATGATACCGATTCATCAGACGATTAACAACCAGTGTCACACAGGAACAACCGCTGGAAAAAGAGCCAAGAGCCAAACACAACTAATGGCTAACTGATCACTTATATTCACTTATACTTACAAATTGGTCAATATTCTGCAGTCGAGACAATACCCATTTAAACTAAAGCAAAGCCAAGATATGTTATTTTATTTTTAAAAAATCTCGATTAAACATAATATGGAGAATGAGACTTCGTCATAAATTTTACCCTCGTTTAATTTAATTATAATAACCTATCATTGTAGTTTCCGCAAATTCCTATACAGCCTATTTAAAGAGCAGCAGTTAAGCGTTGGAGTTTAAGAGACGTCACAGAAATGTCAACTATTTGCGGTTCAAATGACACTGCTTATTTCAATGCATCGTGCATCAAGATATGACGTGGATATGTTAAGAACCAATTCAACAGTATCCGAAGTGATAATCTAACACAGGAGGAGAGATAAATTGAACTTAATCACGGCATCTTATTAACCAATGAAATGCTAGCAGGTAGATAAAATTCAAAATAAATTAACTGCACTTAAATATACAACATAAAAACTTCAGCACAATTAATTTATCCTTTACAATACGTAGAGGTTTTATGGTAGGGTGCTTTGGAATTGAAATAAATCATCGTTGCTGGGTCGCTTTGGGGGCAAAGGGTCTGGCGTGTCAGATTTGAAATAAATCATCGTTGCTGGCAGGCTATGCTCCCGTTATTTTTTTTTATCATCTAAAAGAAGACACCATGGGCGCCCGCACATTGGGGCAAGAGGGGGCACTTGCCCCTCCTGGAATATAAAAATACCAATATTTCCCATTGAAATTTGAAAACCTTGCTAAAATATTAACCGTGACCATTGTGTTAAGAAGTGTTTTGCCCCTCTTGGAAAAACAGTACAGAGAATGGACGTTGTTTTTAAAATTAAGATTATAAATTTTGTCTTGAACCTTTTCACTGAGATTGCGCACCATGGTCTAAAGGTTTATTGAGCTAAGAAATGCGTTCAGCCTACAATAAAGACAAATTGTGCAAGAATATTTTACTAAAATCTACTTTGTGCGTATGCAGTGCTTTGTAGGCCCAAAGTAGAAGGATACAGAGTAGAGGAAGACCGAGAAAAAGATGGATGGATAACATCAAGGAAGATCTGGAAGCAAAGAACATGGCGATTGTTGAAGGATGCAGATTAGCGCAAGATCGAGCGAAGTGGAAATGTTTCCTACCTAACTATTGCCGCCATGCAGACCAGAAAGTGAAGATGATAATGATGATGATGATGATGATGATGATGATGATGATGATGATGATGATGATGATGATGATACTAAAATGAAAAAGAGAATTATCGCGTGAAACCAAACAGCATAGATGGCAATATGTCCAATGGGTCAAACGGGTCATCAATATTGATTGGTCATCAGAGGCGTAGCGAGGGGGCATATGCCCCCGGGCGCCGAGGTGGAGGGGGCGCCAAAATTGGGTGTTTGGGTAAGTGAAATGCATAATAAAGAAGAAACATGTGAGACAAACTTTTTTGCTGGTCATCACTACTACGCCGAGAACAATGTAACGACCCTTTTTCTTTTTTTTTTGCCCGTCAGCAGTGTTGGGGCGCCAACGGTACCCTGTGTCCCCGGGCGCCGGATACCCTCGCTACGCCTCTGTGGGTCATATAGGTCGTTGGTCAGTTGGCTTTGACCCATGAACCATAAAATTATTAAGATTGCGGGTGCAATCATGTAGCATGTGTTACTTCAAGCTCACATTCATTGACAATCTAATATTTGTACTGCAGTGTGTTTGCATCTACTCTAAGTTAATGACGTCAATGTTGCATGGTCGGGTAGCAATGCGCTTTTATGTTCGATTGATACTCCACGTTAGTTCTGAAGTGACTTAGCGACTTCAAAAAGATATAATAGCTGTATAATTGCCGAGAACCAAACAGTAGGTCATGGGTTCAGTGGGTCACATATTTAAGTGTCCCACGGCCATCTCTGCCTAACAGAATAAAGGCTATGGGCTATATGCATACTAATCATACTAATTAGCTCCTGACACACCCCCCAATTTGAGGTCGTCACCCCCCAAATTCACAATCCTAGAAACATCCCTGGTTGGTGAACATGTGAATGTCCAAGACAGGATTTAAACTTTAGTCAAACAGACCAAAACGTTCAAAATCAAAGATGATTCCTGCCAATAAAAACTGTGCTACATTCATCGAATGAATTTGTCCGAGTTATAGACACTCCAAAGTAATATCTATAATATTAACACATGCTAAACACATTAACACATAAACACATGCTACATGACTGCATAAGATATAGGGTTTACGTCTCCCATCAAAATATGTTTGCATCAGAAATACAGTACGATACTTATATTCTAAGATTTTCAAATGCTTTGCAGCAGCGACGAAAAACCAATTAGACAGAATGACAAAAAACTATAAAAACTGAGAAGCTTAGAGAGAGAGAGAGGACTCAGTTGACGGACAACTGAACAGACAAGATATGATGCAATAAATAATGTATAATTTAGAAACCATTATTAAAACATTACAGGCAGAAACAACTTCTCAAATCAAAGAGACATATTTGTAGTTACAATGACTATGTCATTTGGACAAATGCATTCAACAATGTGAATTTGACATAATTTCTAACTGCAGTGGACACGGTGTTTACCTAGTTGCTGGCTGGCAGCTAATACACTCCTGTCTAATGTGGCTTTTAGCAAAGACAAAGATCAACAAACATGAACAGCGAAAAATGTTGTAGAATAATTCAGACATTACATGTAAATCCCAATGCATAGAAAGGCCCTAACAATCATTATCAGATATTAATTCGCAATATCAAAAGAATAGGAATACTGTCAAGATTTAATAGCATTATGGAAACATAACCTTTGTTTAATTATCGAACTCTGCTGTGCAATTGATTTTGATTAAGCAATGGCAAATGATATAAACTTCAACGAGGAGTTACTCTTAGTCCAAACAGTTAAAATGGAGATCAAAATTTTACAGTTTCAGACTATAAAGTCATACTTATGCCAAGCGAATCAAGAACTTGTTGGCAATTCTACATTAAGAAATCAAAATACTAAAACTGACAAACAGTTGTAAAAATATCATAAAATTGTGTTCTTTGTCTATGATAAAGGAACAAAGTGATGGATGCAAAAATGGTTAAACTGTGAAAATAACCGTTAAAGTTAAAAAGAACAAAACAAAATAAGACTTGAGACAAATCTTAAGCAACAAATCAGAGAACCTTCTAATCACAGCACCTTCCAAAAGAACATACAATGACCGAAATTAAATGTGTCTGCCTCATAAAAAAAATAACCTAATCAATTAATTACTCTTATGCAGCTCACAGAAACAATGCATCGGTGCAAAAACGCAAAAACAGATGTGCCTATGTGTGTGTTATGTGTAGAGAGAGAGAGAGAGAGAGAGAGAGAGAGAGAGAGAGAGAGAGAGAGAGAGAGAGAGAGACAGACAGACAGACAGACAGACAGACAGACAGAGACAGACAGAGAGAGAGAGAGAGAGAGAGAGAGAGAGAGAGAGAGAGAGAGAGAGAGAGAGAGAAAGAGTACAATGACAGAGAGAGACAGAAAGAGAGAAAGAGAGAATGACAAAGAGACAATGACAGAGAGAGAGACAGAGAGAGAGACAGAGAGAGAGACAAACAGACAGAGACAGAAAAGTCAGGCAGAGACAGATACAGAGAGACATAGACAGAGACTGAGATTATTTGTACATCAAATTTCCTTGTGCATTTTATATTTGGCAAAAGTTCAATTCAGCAGCTTTCGTACGCACTTATACTGTTGCTAAATCCGCCCCGTGACTTCCGGTACAAACAGGCAGAAGAGAAAGCCTTGACATTACCAGTAGAAAACCGCCTTTCCAACGAAAATACTAGAGGCTACAGTCTCTTGAGTTGTTCTGAATTGCATTGCTCGTCTGCTGTACAGTCAAACTCAGGTTAAATGACACCGGCGCCGAGAGAAGTACTTCGACAAGTCCATCGTACGGTGAGTGAAATCGGCGATCGATTTCAATCGATTGCGGCGGCAAAAAATGTTTTGAATGCAACGCGTTCTTTTGCAAGATTCTCTTCTGTTCCGAAGTAACGAAAACAGAGCATATGAAATTTCCAATTTCAGCTTCTAGCGCGACTTCCAGAACACGAACTTCACAAATATCGAGATCTCCAAAACTGATCTGAATATCTCAGTTGTTTACCATCTCACTGAACAAACGGTCATCTTACTAGGAAAACAAGGATAGAAGGTCATCGTTGTTGTTGCCGGTGTTGTTGTCGCCGTTGCACATGCTGTTCATCGGTCCAAGATAGGACAACAATTCCGTTGGATCGCCAATGTTGTCTGGCAACAGCTAGAAAAATAAAAAGTTCAATTATTAACGAGTCCAAATTGAACGTGGAGACAATTACTTAACAGAATCACTGTGCAATGAATTTCCAAAATGCTTGGTCAGTACAACAGAACTGATGATAACAGTATGCAAAAGTACCGTACACACCAAATTCAATAGAGGTACGACAGAACTAAACAAAGTGGTGCCATGAAAATAACTCTGTAGAGTTCAGAAGCAAACAAGAAATTATGTAAATTTCATAAGACGACTGGCTTATTAAGTCTTATGAAATTTACATCATTTATTGTTTGCTTCTGAGCTCTACAGAGTTATTTTCATGGCACCACTTTGTTTAGTTCTGTCGTACCTCTATTGAATTTGGTGTGTACGGTACTTTTGCATAATCATTCAAAAGTGGAAAATGTTCGGGCATACTTACGTCAAGTACCTGCTGGTTTTGGCCGTCGCCATCCATCATGGATGCCGGATCGAAGTTCAATTCCATCGGGAAGTCCTGGTCGTCCTTAAACGATTGATTTAAGCACTCGCCGCCAGACAGAGGAAGTGACCCCTTGGTGTCGACGCCACCTCCGTGACACCCGACGATCGGCGAGTCGAACGACGAGTTGTGCGCGGCTGGACCGACGCTTCCGCACGACGCCGACGCGCTCGACGACGACGGCGTGTGCGGATTCCCCGCCGAACTCGACGACGGGGTGCCCGGTGTTGCATATCTGGATTTCACGCTGCCCTGTTGTTGTTGTTGCTGTTGTCCTCCGTCGCCCGGGGTCCCCGGGAGCCCATCCGCGTAGCTTCCTCCGTGGACGTCGAGAGGCGTGTGCGGAGGCCCGTTCAACGGAGTACGCGGCAACGAGCCCTGGCCGTCGAGCGGGGTCGGCGGATGCATCAGTGGTGTGTCCATTCGGGAAACGAGTTGATTCATGGGCACGGAGGATACCTTGTCACTACCACCTCCTCCTCCTCCTGCTCCGCCTCCACCAGCAGGAGCAGAGCCGCACCCTGTTCCGGTCGAACTGAGGAGGGTGTCTCCCATCTGCGACAACGAGCTCAGAAAATCCGGAGTGCTGCTCGGAGGAAAACACGGGTTGGGACCGAGATTTGTCTCGCTGTACTGAGACCCGTTTGGACTGTTGTAGAAACTCTGGCCTGTCGTTTAAATCAAAGTATATCGTAGGAGTCGTACTGTAACTGAATTTATGACATTGTATACTACAAAGTCTTGTTGTTTGTACATGCAAAGACACAAAGACAAAGAAGGAGAATACAGAAACAAACCTACAAGAGGACCAGAGGGCAAAGAATGACATTACACAAGCAAGACCATAATGTGAATGAATGGCCGGGTGCCACATAGTGGTTCTCACTAAGGGCAGACCATACTCAGTCACTCTAAACCTTGCTATTGTATTATTATTAACCCCTTAACTGGGGATCCCGGATATATCTGTCCATTTAACATTGAGTTACAGTTAAATACACGGTTAAGGGGTTAATAATCATATTTATACAAAGAACACTGAAATTGATTATTTATACAAAGTCTATCAGTATAAACTTAGGCTCATTCTCGATTTCAGAAATTCTGTATAATTCCTTTAAATGCAACATTAAATGGACTTGGCCATCTTTAAATTAGCTATAAACCATTATTTCTACGGTCCACAAACTATAAATATTATTCCATTTAATTCTTCTAACTGAATTAAAGTGAAAAAGTAGAAAAATTGCATGTTATAATTAATTATATCATACAAAACAAGAAAATTCTATGCGTTCCACTTTAACTGTGCAGAATTTTCAGTTAATCTGCCAACAATCTAAGCAAATCTACACATAAGTTATTCCATGATGATTGAATTACCCTGGGGTGAGATGGGGTAAAGAACCGGTTGAGTCTGGTTTCCGGAAACACTCGACTCCTGCCACGTGCTCATTGTAGGAAGTTTCATGCTTGACGGTGAAACCGCTTTCTTCCAGCGCTGGACGCACTGATCTACACAGAATTATTGTTCAGAACACTTGAAATAACATGTCGCCCAGATCACCAAAGTTAAGCAAGCAGTGTTGGCATTAGTGGTAGTATTTGTAAGTAGTATTAGTACATAGTATTAGTGGTAGTAGTAGTAGTAGTAGTAGTAGTAGTAGTAGTAGTAGTAGTAGTAGTAGAAATATTACTAAGTAATAGCTAATAGTAGTAGTAGTAGTAGTAGTAGTTGTTGTTGTTGTTGTTGCTGTAGCAATGGCAGTAGTAGTACCAGTGAAAGTTGTAGTAGTTGTGCATTTGATATATTTTATTTGCCCATAGCAATACAAGAATAATCATAACAACAACAAGTAATAATAACAATAACACACGTGTAGTACACAAAGTCAAAACACAGACTTTAAACTTCTAGTACAAAAACCTTTGTCTTCCTCTTTCATCGTCTTAATGGGAACTGGTTTCCAGCTAGCAGTTGTATCAACAGTCACCTCTTCAAACGGAGTGCCCCCTAGTGCCTGCAGTATGCCCCAGATGTACTGGTCGATTTCCAGACCTTCGAGCAATGCTGGTTTGCTGACAAGTGCAAAAAAAATGCAAATATAACAAACGCAGACACAAGTAGTGTATCTTTGACGTAGATGCATTAAAACAAGTCAGTTAGTAATAAGAATTTTACTAATTCCATCTAATAACTGTAGACAGAATAATAGTATGTCAGTCTGAAGGCACAGGGCAGGCAATGATATGGTGAATTCATTAGTTTTGCTTCAGTTTGGTGCAAAGTTAATAAATTAAACAAAAAAAATAAATATTCCATCCATTTCAGCTTAAATCTTCAGTTTAGCTACAAATTCAACGACATTTGCTAATTTCAGTCATGGTTGCATTCACGGCATTACTTCAGTAAACCATTATCAAGTTCCCTGCCTGAATACTTATTACAATGACATGAACTGTAATTATATTACCAGTGTAAAACAGTAAAATCACATGCATATGCAAGTATATTAAAATTTTTATTTGAAAACATCACAAGTCTCTCGAAAAACGCTACTTTGCAACTGCTAGGTTAGGTTAGCAAGTCAATTTATATAGCGCAAAAACATGAACGAAGAGTCAAAGGCGAGAGCGCTTTACACTAATACTGATCCTTTGGAGGTAATTACCCTGCCTGAGTGACCCCCAACTTCTGGCTATGACTATTTAAAGTTCTGACTACCGGTAAGCACCTCAGAATAAGCAGCTACTGTGGGGTACTACTTTCGAAATCACTACACAAATTCATGCGTCTTTACTTACTTATTTGCAGTGGCGGCTCCAGGATTTGGCAAGTGGGGGCCGTTGGGGAGGCAACTTCTAAGCATGGGGCAACCATTTGTTGATAGCCATGTAGTAGTAAGTATAGGATCCCAACAGGGTGGCACTGGGGGGGCAGGCATTCAATATGGGGGCACGGGCCCCCAGGACCCCATGTGTTGAGCTGACACTGCTTGCTTGCAGCTTTGACACCATCTAGAACTCTCTAGAATTGCAAAATGGACATTTTCAATAGGGCTTCATATTAGCGAATCTGTGTTAACCCCTTAACTGGGGATCCCGGATATATCCGTCCATTTTACATTGAGTTACAGTTAAATACACGGTTAAGGGGTTAAGAAAATTGAAAAGAACACACTTGCATATCGGACATCTCCACGTCCCTCTGTCACAGTTCAGCCGCAAAAACGAGTCAAGATCAAAACACTGAAAACACACAACAGAATATAAGGTCAGCTGAAAATTCATCGACTTAAAAGAACAAGATTAAGATATCCAAGTTCTGAACTGCAACCATTTGGTATTACATTACATTTTTCATTCTAAACTAAAATCATTTCTCTTCAAAAACTCATTTCCTCCATAGCTGCAACGTCCCACCCACTGGCCCTTTTGATTAAATGACCCAGCATGAACAACCCAACCTTTGGCTATAGCTGCTTCATTTTGAGATTAAGTGCCTAGGAATAAGGAGCTATTTCAGTGCTGCCTTTTGATAGCCCTATAGAAGTTAACCAGATTTTTTTACTTACTTACTTACATTATGAATATTCTAAAATGTAACAAACAGTAAGCTTCAAGTTGAAAATGTTACATTGAAATGGTCTGAACTGAAGAAGGTTTTTAAAAGAAAACTTCAGCGGTTAGGAAAGTTACCAAAAAGGTCCAAATTCTGAATTTTCAAGGGGACGTGGATGTATAGTGAAGATCATAAAGAAAGTAAATTCAATTTTTTTAAACATAGTTTGTTGTCAGATGCATTGAAAAACACCTCAGCATCCTATTTTAATACAAACTTACAATATTCAAGATTCACAACACACCTAGTTTACATTGTATTTTTAAATATGGCAATGAACATCAACGCAAGAATGACAAAACTGAAATTGGTTACAAGACATAGTCAATCAAGGTTTCAGCCGATCATATTTGATAATATTCAGCAAAATCCAATTGAGAAACACACACAGAAGACAATTTTCAACCAACCAGCAACAACACTGCCAAATTAGAGCCGCCACTGAATCCAATACAGAAACTTACCATTACAACCAACTGGCCATCACAATCAAAAACTACACAAACAAAATTATGAATAAAAACCTGAACAAAATTGAATAGCTTACCTGTATATGTTTACAATCATGACCTCTGACAGGTAGACTGATATACTGGTATGTAATCGGACATTTTAGTGACACCTTGATTGCGGTCTGTTCCATTCCGTCATCTCTCGACGCCTGATTGCCGGATGACAATGGTTGTGTTGAAAAGTTGCGTTTGACTATACAATAAAATCCCATTATGCACATACGCAAAGGCATAACCATTACATGTCTCGTCATAACGGAGACATCGTTAACTTCTCTGTTGCACAAAATGGAACAATATTAATTATAAGCAAATCATCAGAAAATATGATGCTGTGAAATATTACTTCAAGCTGGCCTTTTTGTGCCTGTAAAGATGCAATGCAATGTAATGTAATGTAGCATTTGTATAGCACTTCATATTTCTACTCAGAGGCATCCCTGGGCATTGAAGTTGCAAGTCAAAATAATGAGATTTTGGAGCATTTTAATGCAAACCCCTGTTATCATTAACTATTTCAGTAACATTACTAACATAAGTATTCTGAAGCGACCATCAACTCATGCTAAATGCATTAGAATGACTAAAGAAATTTTATGATTGATTGAATGAGTGAGCAAGCGAAAGAGTGAGAGATAAAAATGCATTTTGGGGTTGTCCATAAATGACATAACGCAATTTTGACACTTTTTAACCCCCTCATAACGCGACATAACAAAAAGTCAGATCCCCCTAAAATATGACATAACAACGGGCTGACCCCCCTTTTCGTCTTCCGAAAAGCCTTGACAAGCAAAGAAAAAGATCATCACCTTCTTTGCGTTACGTCACATTTCCGGAACTGCCCTCCCCGTTACGTCATTTGTGGATGGCCCCTTTGTAATGGCATAGTAACATGATTGAAACTTTAGAATGCTCCAAAGTTTTCTAAGGGTGGCAGAAAAATTGAAAGTCGTGCAGATTTACTTTTCGTTATGCAGTGATCGGCTGGCAGAAGTCGCTTTCGCAGAAGACCTTGAAGAACAGACTTAACACTCGGTCTGTGAACCAACTGGAGGACAAAGAGATGCGACTGAAAGAAATCATTACAGACAAACACATAAGAAGACATCCGTGTTTACAGACCCAAGCAACAAATCCAGTGTTTACCAACAAAGTCCGGTTGCTCCGCCCACTGGTGGGCAGAAACCATAGAAACCATTGTCGTCTATTAATAGACACCAATGGCAGAAGTAGATTTCTTGCTGGTGGGCATAGATCAGTGACCATAGAGATTGTTCTGGATACTCCTATAAGACCTAAAGCTCTAAGAAAGACGCTGTAACTCGTGTAAGTAATTCAAGAATCTGGTACTATCTTTATGAAATAAATGTAATACTTCTGCTCAAGTGAATTCCATCTAAAATCATGAAGAAACATTTCTAATTTCTCATTCAACAAGATTTGCTGATTTCATGTTAAATGTACCCAAATGTACCAACACTGAAACTGGTAAGAGAGCCTTTTCTATTTCTGGGCCAAAAATCTGGAACTCTCTTCCCTTGGTTGCCAGATCTTCCAAAGAATTGAGTATCTTCAGGTCTAGGCTTAAAAACATCTCTTCCATCTCTCTTTTCCCACTGACTGATCACTAGAATGACCTGGTCTTTTACAAATGGATTTGAAGTACCATCAATTTATACCCTTAGAGTATTAGAACTGGTGTTATTATTATTATTATTATTATTATTATTATTATTATTATTATTATTATTATTATTATTCTCACACAAGGCAAATTAGGCAATCCAAACTGACCCATTGCATGTTATTATTATTTGTTGTTGTTGAGACTGTCAGCACGTTAGGTGCTATATTCATTTTATTATTAATTATTATTTGTTTAATATTATTATTATTATTGCCAAATAATTATATGCCACCACAGGATTATAAACTTTAACATCTACAGCTATTATAATTATCATTTTTACTTATTTATTTATTTTTATTTATTTATTTTTATTATTACTAGACAGTGTGTGTAAAGATCATACAAAGTCTGGCTTCAAGTAACAATTTCTAGTATTAAACAAACAATCATATAAAGAGTTTAATCTGCTTTTCTGATTTCACATACGGCAACTTAGATGCAAGATGCAAGTAAGTGGATTTCTGACAGTTAATACTTAATGAAAGCAGTCAGATACAGTGGATCCCACTTAATCGCATACCGCTTAATTGCATAACCCGCATAATCGCATAACAACATAAAAACCCGAACCAGAGTTTTGTGCGTACAATTAATTATCAGACGTCCCGGCTATTCACATAGCCCAGTTAATCGCATAAGCAAGGCTTGCACGGCACCTATGCAATTAAGCGGGTTTCACTGTACTTACACAACAACAAGCAGCCACAGTTATCTGGATGGTATTTCGTCCTGGTTGACAGACTTCTTTGAGATAGAGGGTCTGTGGACTGACTTGTTGTCCCCTCTTTCGATGGTCAATGGTGTCGCATTGACGCTGACCGTTACCGACGCTGGCCAATTGGTGTTCATCTGGAGGTCTTCGTGGTGGTAACACTTGAGTTGGAGTTGTAAGTCAGTTCTGGGAAACATTTAGCAGAAACACGTCAAATCAGTTTGGTTGGGGGCATGATTTCATGAGTGAATATATCCATATAATTACTGTTGAGTATATTTTAACTCAAATTAGTCAATTTTCTCAAAGTTCAAGCGACAGTTGCTAAACAGCCTGTGAATTTGGCGTTAGGTATTTCCACAGTGCTTTACGAATTGTCTATAATAATAATAATAATAATAATAATAATAATAATAATAATAATAATAATAATAATAATACTGATATTAATAATAATAACGATGATAATAATGATAATAAATGATAATAATAATGATGATAATAATTATAATTATAATTATGATGATGATGATGATGATGATGATGATGATGATGATGATGATGATGATGATGATGATGATGATGATGATGATGATGATGATAACTGCCAGCAGAATTCTGTTCCAAAAATGAATCTTTACAAGTAGAAAGATACCAGACAAATCATATTGTATAAAGACAGTGGGGGTTTTAATGGGTTTTCTAAGCATCAATTTCATCAACAGGTCCACAATGCCTAATCCCTTTGCTCTGTGATTAATGGGTCTTTATTATGACATTTTGCCCACCTCCCCTAACAATAATGCTTCAGTTTCCTTTATCTGTTGTGTTAATATTTCCCTTTCAGTGTATAACTAATCAATTACTGCATGAAATGGTCTTAATTGCTGCACTTTTATTGCTATCAGTGCACATTGAAAAAAGCATTCTTAGAAAAGATACTATTAAATTATATTTGTTCTTCATGTGCTAGTGGAAACGATATGGGGTTTCGACTGTATACAGTCCCACGTGGCACACCCCACAAGTTCTTAAAAATCTGAAACGCTGCGCTAGCACCTGCTTCACAAGCACAAAATGCTTCTGTGCTGTGCCTGCACTTCTATGCGTCGCATTTTAGGGGCCGTCCATAAAGTAAGTCATGCCATTTTTTTGTTTTTATCCCATCCCTCCCCTTGTTACAATCTATCACAAATCTCTGACCATCCCACCTCCTTAAAGAATAACCCTTAATTAAATTACGTCACCAGGTTTTCTATTTAATAAATTCGAGCTTTTTGTTCAATTTTTCAGCAGCAAAATATAGAGATATTCAACTTCCAGTGGCCTAATGATGATGAATATAATTTGGGATTCAAAATTCCAAGTACCTAACACAATATAATTACTACCGGTATACACCAGTGACGTCTTCTGTTAGAATACATCCATGGCATCAGCAGAGAACAAAAAATATCACCACATATTTCAGGTTTCATATGTACGAAAAGTGTGACGTCACATGTTATCTTTACCTCCCCTTTCCTGTCAGAAACTGTCAAACTTTCTTAGACCCTTCGACCTCGGAGCACAACGTACTTTATGGACGACCCCTTAACTGGTAAAATACAAATTTAAAGAAATTTAAAGAAATTCTAAATACATTGCATAACAATGCAACTTTAATTACTCAAATAACATAAAAATTACAAAATGTCGCAGAGCACAGTAAAATCTAAAGCAACTGACAGAACGAAAACAGAAATCTTTGTACCGCCACATCAGCGTCTGGTAGACGGAGTCGCGCAGGTGGAAAACGTGGTTGCTGACGGCGAGGTTGTGCTCGAGGCGGAAAGACGGAAGAACGATTCCGTCACGCACCGGAAACGTCAGGCGCAAGTCCTCGGCGTTCGATTTCATCGTCATCATCGGCTTGTTCGCTGGCATCGTGTCGACTGGAGGCGAGCCGTAAGCGGGCGCAGAATTCATGGCGGCCGGTGTCATCGGTGGCGTCAAGTTGTCAAAAATCGGTGTCGTCATGGCGTTAACTTGCTACAACATCACCAGCGCCACATCTTCTCGTCAAATCCACAGCCCAACTAGTCTAGTGAACATTCGAAGCGTACATGGAGTTCTTTTTAAAATTGCGTCGTAAATAAAGTGGCTTGATGCATGGGTGCCCACAGAAATTTTTCCAGGAGGGGGCAAAAGACAATTTTAACACAATGGTCACGGTTAATAGTTTAGCAAGGTTTTCAAATTGACATTTGCATTTTCCAGGAGGGGGGGGCAAGTGCCCCCTCTTGCCCCAATGTGCGGGCGCCCATGGCTTGATGCGCATTTTAAATATCACAATGGAGGCTAACAACCTTTTTCAGTGAATCAAACAATTAATTTTATGGTACGCATCTGCACAACAATTATAAGTTAAAAGGTTACAGCGGATGGTGCATTTGCTCATTAACACGCGAATATAACGCAATAAGTGCAATGTAAGTGAAGTACAGCCATGGCAATAAAACAGATTGCAGAACCTGCTGATTATGCGAACGTTCTCAAATTAAATCACAGACTAATGTACAAAAAAAGAGAACTTCCATTTGAATCTTGAATTCAGACTGTGCCATTTTGAGCGTACGTTCGACCAATTACTCTATACAATTTCTAAAATCGAAACCTATTTTGTCACAACTTTTCTATAATAATAATATAATAATAAAAGTTCTTCAGGAGGTTCTGCCCTGTGTGAGAACCACCACGTATTTATGCGCGTGTGCGTGCGTCAGGGGCGTAGTGACAAAGGGAGTATACCGGTATATACCCCAAAATTTAGTATATATATATATAATATACAGTATATATAACGTATATATACAATATACATATATCATCATCATCATCATCATCATCATCATCAGCATCTTCACTTTCTGCCTGCATGGCGGCAATAGTTAGATATGAAACATTATAACATATATAATATATAATTTATATATAATAACATATTATATATATACATGTATTATATATATACCAGGTAATATATATAATATATATATTATATATTATATATATGACAATAAATACCCCAAAATTAAATTTATACCCCCACCCGCCACCCCCCTCCAATAAAATTCCCGGCTACGCCCCTGGTGTGCGTGTGTGCACGCGCATGCGAAAACACTGACGACAACAGTCGAATTTTTGTAAACCAATGACAGAATAGATGAATCAGAAATACTTAGATCAGTCTTCAGAACATAACAATTGAGCCAGAACTCCTCACCTGATAAGCCTGCACGTGGCCAAACTGGGAGTTGTAGCCGAGGGAGTAGTTGGGTTGGCACTGAGCTGGTCCACTGCCACCGACCATTCCCGGTTGCATAAACCGCGACTGAGCGCCACCGTACTGAGCGGTGTCGTGCCCGGGGCCGTAGTTTGGCGCGGCCGCCATCGGCTGGTGACAGTGCGCGTAGCCGGACTTGTTCCAGCCGAACTGCGACCCCATTCCGTAAGACTGCACTCCGAAAACAGGCTGGAAAGATCAACGAGATGACATATACTATCATACAGTACATACAAGAAGTCATATTGCAAAACTACAATTTTCAAAAAAATAAGAATAACAAATAATCATCAGAAGTAGCTGATGTACAGTGTATGTATGCATAGGCTGAAATGTCAAGATCTGAATGTAAGCGCAATGTGATACGCATACGTATTACCAAGTCATGTGAAAGTACAATGTTACGTAGCAGAGCATAGATGTTAAACGATGAAGCATGCTTTATCGCATTGCAATGAGATCTTGGTATTCTTGTACGAAAACCTGCCCATGCATACAATTTGCAGTAACTTCCACTTGAAAACAAGCAGTATCTACCAGTAATTTCAGGCATTCTACAAATATTATTATGATAAACTGAGTAGCATCCCCCCCACCAAGTTCCTAGAAATTCATTGCATCCCCCCCACCAAGAGTTCTTGGAACCGCCACTGTTGGCCTTAATCAGCACCTCCGAAATGACTCCTTGGTGTCCGGTGGGGTACGGTCCTCCTCTCTTCGACTGCATGTACTGCTGCGGGTTCGGGTACGGCGAAGACCGGCGGTGCGGCCCCCCGTAGACGCCCGACTGCATCGCCACCGGGCCGGCCTTCATCGGCATCTGCCCGCAGCACGGCACGGGAGGCACGCACTGCATGGGGGGCACGACCCCGGCCTCGATCGGACTGAGGGTCTGCCCCGCGGACATCGACTGATTCTGAAGGAGATGCTGTTGTGCGACTGGGTGCTGCGAGTTGTAACAATTCGACGGATTCGAATTGTAATGGTGACCGTATTGTTGCGGACAAGTGGCACTCATCTGAAAACACAACACGACAGACTTTATTATTATTATTATTATTATTATTATTATTATTATTATATGAACATTTCTATAGCGCAAATATTCGCAAAGCAGCAAATGCGCTAATGTCAGTTGCGAACCGGAAAGATGCTAGAATAAGTGACATTTGTGGGTGAGGAAAAACTTTACCTGGTCCTTTATTACAGCACAAAATCGGAAACAGGTGTAGCACTAGTCTCTTGTTAAGCACTCTTAACTTTAGCCTTCACTATGCTTACTGCGCCGTATAAATTGTCATTAAATAATAATAATAACTAGATAACAAGACACTGTGAAAATAATCATGGATGCATTCCACATTGCTACATAAATTCAGATGTCTGCCACTTAAAAGCTTTTCATAAGATTTCAACTGCACTTTAACTAGTTACAAGGCATACACTGGCAGACATCATACTTACTTAAAATATCTCACACGTTAAAATGAAGTGAAGCATCAAAGCAAAATAGGAAAATCTCACAAATTGTTATACACTGAACTACTGGATACAATAATTCTATGACCATCTGATTAACGTAATTACAGTAGAACCTTGATATAACGAACTTAGTTATAACGTATGCTCGGTTATATAGTACCGTAATGTAAGGTCTCGTGTGACACGCCACCGTATTGAATGGTATTGGGTATAGCATACCTCGGATATTTTTTAAGACCCAACCCAACCCAACACTATTCAAACCCAACCCAACCCATTTGTACAATATAACACAACAACCTGGCAACCCAACCCAACCCACCACAAAATGGAAATTTCGGACCCAACCCATGTCCATGTCTGCGCTAAGTACGTTGTAACGAAGTTCTACTGTACATCCAATACTACCAATCAATAAATAAATCAATCAATCAATCAACTTCTATGGCGCCGCTGTCATAATGCCCAGGCATCAGCCGAAAACGACACAAAGATGTTGGCCGACCTGTGATGCATAGTTGTTGGGATGGGCGCCGCTGGGTTTCGGTTGACCGCCGTCCTCCATGCAGATGACAGCTGCTGCTGCTGTGGCCGTCGCCGTCGCCGTAGCTGTGGCAGCAGCCAAGGCAGCTGCGGAAAGGGTGTCCGGAGACGGTTCGCTACTGCTGCTGCTGCTGCTGCTGCTGCCCTGGGTGCAGTTCAGTCTTGATCCCATGGAGACAGAAACAAAACCACTGCACGTGCATACAATGTACATTGGCGTCTATACAAATACCAATACAGCCACTGGACGTTTGGTTGGCAGCAGAGGAAATGGGGGTTTAACGACCCCTTCCAACTGCCCAGGGAACACCCCACAAAGAGAATGAGAACATTTTGTAATTTTGGTTTTAGTTGTCCAACCCAAATGGAGGTTGAAAACTTTATGATATAAGAATAGTCTGACCTCTCACTACATACAAACAAAATCAACAAGTAATGCAGTTAATATTAAGTATATATATTTATTTATTTATTAAATCCATAACACTGCACATATAAATATAATAGTAATATCTGCAAATCATCAATATACTCCTCTGTGTGTGCATATTACTGCATATACATTAAATAGTCTGTAAAATTCAGTACTAACTAGGAAATGAACTAAATTGGACACTCAGTAAATCACATTATACATAATACAAGCAAGTTAAAACTTGTTCATTAAATATTCTCAATAAAATGTGCTCATACATTAAACCTAACCCTAACTCTAACCTTAACCTAGCCCTAACCCTAGCATAACCCATACATTAAACCTAAACCTAACCCCAGCCTATAACCCATGCAATAAACCTAGCCTTAACCCTAAAGCTTTAAACTTCAATTCCATGATAGAATTTAGCAAGATGCAAGCAATTCTCAACTCAAAATGATCAACAAATTTTTGTGTGTGTGTGTGTGTGTGTGTGTGTGTGTGTGTGTATGCGTGACCACACCTCAACTTAGTATAATGCAAAGTATAATGTAATGACAAATTTGTATAGCACCTCTTTGTTATAAAAATGGACAGCAAAATAGCTATTTGAAGAAAAGAACAGATGTGATTTTTGAAAACTAACTTCTGCTGGCCACCATAAGGGGTTCCTGTTGCTTGTCTATTGTATGCCATTGTACCATTGTTGTACGGAGCCTTTTGCATCTGTGGACTCCCAGCATTGTACCCTGGCTGCTGCTGCTGCTGCATCGGTGAATTGTACAGCACCTTGCTGTTGTAGGGGCCTGGCACCCTCGTGTTAGAATATGGACTTGTCTGGGAGCCGGGGGTGAGGTTGCCCCAGACGGTCGTCACCACGGACAAGGATTTTGGGGCCTGCTGTCCCGAAGACCAATGCTGCAACATTTCCGGGTGGCAGCTGAAACAATCGTACACGCACAGAAGAGTAAAACCTCGGCGTATAGTTCCAAACACGACATACAAGAATAAACGAGGAGTGGCATTACTTCTAGCTTTATGTATAAATGTATATCCAGGAATTGAATTAATATTTGCTAATTCAGTCTCTAGCCAAGTTTCAGATAAAGCCACTATATTTGCGACAAACAACAATAAACGAGTAGTGATCATCATCATCATCATGGCCAATCACAGATCACATCGGACAATCACGCAATTTTCCATATTAATTCATCGGACCTCAAAAAAATTCAACATTTCACGAATTGGTCTATTAATGATCGCAAGCAGTAGAGACGAAATTGCACCTGCAAAAAGTCTTGATTAAATTCTAAATACCGAACGAAATCAGATTCTCGAGAGAAGAGAGGAAACCGATGCCATTCAAGTTCAACAAGTGTGTGTGACAAACAAATTAATACCCCCCCCCCGGGGCGATGACGTCACTGCTCGACGCTCTCCGTTCTCATGACCAAGGATCATAAGCGTTAATTACGTCGCTGTCTCGGAACGAAAGCGCCGCTCACCTGATTAACGCTTACACGCGACCATTATTTATTATCAATCGCCGGTCTGCTGTTTCTAATAACTCCGGCGTAGCCAGGGTTCCGAAATAGGAAGGAAGGAAGGAAGGAAGGAACTAATAATAATAATAATAATAATAATAATAATAATAATAATAATAATAATAATAATAATAATAATAATAATAATAATAATAACAATAACAACAACAATAACAACAACAACAATAACAACAATAACAACAACAACAATAACAACAATAATAACAACAATAACAACAATAATAACAATAACAACAACAACAACAACAATAATAATAATAATAATAATAATAATAATAATAAGAAGAAGAAAGAAAGAAAGGGAGGAAGGAAGGAAGGAAGGAATGAAAGATTGAAAGAAGGAAGGAACGAAGGATTGAAAGAAGAAAGGAACAAAGGAAAGAAAGAAGGAAAAGGAAAGAAGGAAGGAACTTTGGAGCAACTTTTCCAACAATATGACAGCCATTCGGATATGCGTCAAAGCCCCAGTCACAGAAAATCTGAGTAATGTTAGAGTTACATGTAAACTGTGAGCCCTGACGCTTACCTCAAAGACTTTAATTGTAGTTTATTACTGAATGGCCAAAAACTGTAATACAACTAAGTACATCGAGTCTATGGACAATCACTCTAACTCCCTCCCCCCCAAAAAAAAAAATCTAATTGGTTTCGAACAAATCCTACAACAGGTTCCATTCCCACTGGGGTGCGGCACCCGTCCCCCTTGTGGCCACGATGGTAGCATGTACACAGTGTTTCTAGAAAGAAGCCAATCTTTGTTACCGAAGGCCACGACATAGAACATCTTCACAAATGATTTCTAGTCACAGAAAGTACACCAGTAGTACTTTCTCAGCTTTGACAAATAATTAGGAATTATTTTTCCGGTGGTATTTTTCCGTACCTGGACCTAGAAACCCCGGAGTCTGAACAGCTCTACATAAATCTGGTCGGCTTGCATACTTACTTGCTTACTGCTTTAAAATGAATCAAAACTTGTTCCCAAAACGCCAAAAGAAACTGAAATATCAAATAGCAATTAATTGATAGTCCTTTTATCATCTGTAATCGTAGGCCTAATGATTGCAACTACTTATTCAAAAATACCAAGCGACAGAACAATTACATGGAAAATCATCGCGCGTTTTGTTAGCAGCTTCAGTTGATGCGGCAGACTCCGAAGCCGCACAAAGAACATCAAAAATCATTACGGTCGCCTCCGTGCGCACAAAAATTCAATCGGCGCGCGCTATCGACGCAAAACGTTCGAGTACAGTGGATCCCACTTAATCGCATACCTCTTAACCCCTTAACTGTGTATTTAACTGTAACTCAATGTAAAATGGACGGATATATCCGGGATCCTCAGTTAAGGGGTTACCGGTAATTGCATAACCCGCATAATCGCATAGCAACATAAAAACCTGAACCAGTGTTTTGTGCGTACAATTAATTATCAGACGTCCCGGCTATTCTTCGCATAGCCCAGTTAATCGCATAGGCAAGGCTTGCACGGCACCTATGCAATTAAGCAGGTTTCACTGTAACAAGCAGCCGAGCGGTGCACAGTTGAGTTTTTCTGAACACAGTGTATATATATATATATATATACACAGAGGTCAATGCATGATTTGGACACATAAGCCAAGCATGGTTAAGGAAAAATGAATGTTAAAAGACTAGATGAACTGAGCAAGCCTACCAATCGATCAAAATGCAGAGAAGACATATTGACCTCGAGTAAATTTGCCTCGCCATCCGGCCATAGCACAGGCCATTATAAAAAGCCTTTATTGCATCGGTGAATAGTGAGAACATAATAAGGCCAGGCGACTGTTTTTGATTTCAAGTACCATAATATACTGTAGCAGTGGAAAATTTCTGATACTGATGATGATAAGGAGAATGAGTTCTTTTCTGTTTTAACCCCTTAACTGGGGATCCCGGATATATCCGTCCATTTTACATTGAGTTACAGTTAAATACACGGTTAATGGGGTTAAGATATTACACAGGGGCAATGCACAGAAGGTGCTTTTAGATAATAAATTCTCATTCTACCATTTAAGAACATCTATTCCCAAAAGAATTTTCCACCGGGAAATTTTAGCACCGGCCCTCAGCACTAGCCACCTCAACAGACGAGAATCTGATGACTGATTTCCCATTTCTTACTCAACTCCCCTGCAGAAATAGCAGAATTCCTGTGTGCCTTAGCCTATATCTAATCCTGTGTTTGTATTACTCAATACAGTGACTTATTATTATAACAATCTCTGTGCATAAGTCTAGAAAATTCTCCTATATTTTTAACACAGGAGACTTCCTAACTGTGTTTTTTCAGGTTTTCAGTGGATGACACTGGAAACACGGCTATTAATATTAATACTATTATTATTATTATTATTATTATTATTAGAAAGGATGACACTGGATAATACTAATCCAATACCTATACCTAATTATTATTATTATTATTAGCTTATTAATTATTATTACGTTAAAATATTGACCATTTTGACGCTGTTATTATTATTATTATTGCGAACAATTATTATTAGCCCTCTTATTATTATTATTGTTACCAATATCGAACATCGTATAAGGACTAAATTAGTCATTTATAAACGGTTAAATCATTATCACAGAGAGAGACATACAGATAAGGATTTTAATATTATAGATTATTATTATTATTATTATTAACCAATTGATCTCAGGAATTGACTTGTTACTTTAGTTTTAAGATAGGTCTCAAGTAGCACTTTGTGCACTTGAACTAGTGCTATTAAACTGCTCCTCCTACCAATACTATACTACCGCTGGTCCGCTATTACTACTGCTACTAGCTATTGCCACTACTTCTATTGCCAGAACTAAAACTACCACTGCTACCACTACTACTACAACTACTATGGTTAATACCACTACAACTACCACCACTAACACTACAACTATGACTACTACTAATACTACTACCACTACTACTGCTGAAAGTACTCCTCTTGAAAATCTCTGATTTCATTGCTTGAAGTAGGCTAATGTTTTCTAACAATCGTTTTCCTGCAGACACTTTGGCAACAAAAATTGATTAATCATTTTCAAGGAGAAAGATAAGACACTCACTTTGGCAACATCACCTGGTTCTGTACAACCGGCAACTGCATTTGAACTACGTTGTTGCTGCTGCTCTTGCTGCAAAGGTTGCCGTTGCTGTTGCTGTTGTTGCTGCTGCTGCTGTTGCTGTTCGTTGTCGAGCTGCTGACAGTTGCAGACGAGTTTGACTCCGCTTTGTGATGTCGCAGCAGAAGCAGTCGTCCCAACTCCTCACACCATATGGACAGGAGCCCTGCAAATTCAAACACAACTAATAATAATAATAATAATAATAATAACAATAATAATAATAATAATAATAATCAAAAAAGTCAAAGTCAAAGTCCTTCCCCGCGCCTCACGGGCTCATAGGGCGGCGCTGATCTCCGTTTCTATATCCCTCAGCCAGGCATGCAATACCACAGATACGGGGCAGGTGTATCGTGTAGCATACCTGTTTGACTTATCGCAGAGATTTTTACCACTGCTCCTCATTTTACCATCACGAAAAAGGCTGAGTCGACCTTTAGGGCTCCTGCAGGATAATAATAATAATAGTAGTAGTAGTAGTAGTAGTAATAATAATAATAATAATAATAATAATAATAATAATAATAATAATAATAATAATAATAATAAGGTTTAAAGTGCTTCAGGAGGGTTTACCCTGTTTGAAAACCACATCCCAGTTAAAACTGAAAACAACCTCTTCACAAGTTGAAATTACAATGTACAAATGGATTCCATCAACGATTAATTATTGCTCTCTGTTGAAATTACGTCCACAGAAATACAAAAAAAACACAATGCAAACACACAACAGACAGGTAAATGGACATCAACACAATATCTGTCCAAATTCTACAGTGGAACTTCGTTATCACGTACTTAGTGGGTCAGTAAAATATAGTACTGTAGGGTATATCCATTACCATCCAATATGGTAGCACATCACACGGCATGCACATTATTGCACTTAGTAACCTCATTCCGTCATTTATTATAACTTAATTGCCCATATCTAATTAAAACGATGAACTGAGCAATGGAAAAGAAACATTCTTACGGAAGCTGGATGAAGCCATTTTGGTTTGACGCGTCTCAAAAATAGGGAAAACAGTTCATCAAAATCTTTACTGTTTCAAAATGAAATGTCCTCATCGGGCTTCCGTACATTTCTGTTCCTGGCCAGGTTCAAAGCTGACCCTAATCAGTGCAAAATGACCCCGAACACGACAAGTCAAATACGGTCATTTATCATGGCATTAAAGAAACGAAGCAATAGAATATCAAGGCAACCTCAACAGCTCATACGGATCTCAGCATGGAAGCAAAGCATTGATGTCATTGGACCATTATGCCACACCCAAAAGAAATTAACTTTGACTCTGAGCAAGGCTGAAAAGGGTTCCATCAAAAGCACATACCCTGATAAAATTCATCTCAAATTCACCCAAAATTCACCCCAAGTATATCCCAAATTCACTCCAAGTTTGCCCCACATTCACCTCAAACACACTTCAAATTCACTCAGAAAATTCACCCAAAAATTCACCTTAAAAATTCACCTAAAAATCACTTTAAAAATCACTTCTAATTAACCCCAAATTCACTCCAAGTTCACCCCACATTCCCCTCAAATTCACCATAAATTCACCCCAAATTCATCTAAAAATCACCTTTAAAAATCACCTGAAAATTCATCTAAACATTTCCCTCTAATTCACCATATCACTCAATGCTAACAACTTAGTTCATTTAGCACCAACGGAAGCAAGGTGAGCAAAGTGACTAAAATGCAAATATCAAAAGACAAACAGAGAAGGAATGCATATCAGACTTTATTTAGTCCAGCAGGCTACAGACATGAATAATATCCACCTATTGTAATGCTCTTGTCAAGTGGTTTCATCACATTTGTCGAGTGGTAGGCACATCGTGGTTCATAGCAGTCAGTCTCAAACACGATTTTTGAATGTTCTAAGTATATAGGGGTAATACATGCCGGTAATAAAACTGCTTATAACCACGAATGGAAATTTGAAATGAATAAATTAATGCATTAACAGTGCAAACTTCGTCTGGTTAGCAACATATTGCACTCTACTACAGTGGATCCCACTTAATTGCATACCGCTTAATTGCATAACCTGCATAATCGCATAACAACATAAAAACCCGAACCAGTGTTTTGTGCGTACAATTAATTATCAGACGTCCCGGCTATTCGCATAGCCCAGTTAATCGAATAGGCAAGGATTGCACGGCACCTATGCAATTAAGCGGGTTTCACTGTATCAACCACAAGACACTTGAACGGACACCACATATGCGAATAAAAATCCTGAGTTACTGCTTAACAACAATAAAAATGCTTAAATACTATATACTTGTGTTAAGAGTTCCACGGCGCACAGTCAAATCTAATTCACGCAAAGAATGACGCTATAATGTTGAAACGAGTACATGCAATACACAAGTATATCATAAATGATTCGAGAAGTACTTTCTTAGACGCGAGTACTGACTAGATGTCCATCAAACACGCATGCGTTTTGCAACATGTGGTACAATAATTTGAAATCAATGAGGAAATGATGTTTTTAAAACGCCCGTCAGATATTTCAACTGATTCATCATTTACACTCATATATTGAATGCGGAAAGTCAACGAAATGCTTAACTCTTCAAAATAAATCATCCATATTCTACCGGCTAGACACACAAAAAACCCCAACATCTGTACCGCAAACAGCTATCATGACTGCTGCCGCCGTTGCATAAACCTGGTTACAAAATTGGGCCCGGGGAATTTTCTGGGCCGACTGGTCACAGTCATACAGTAACATTACTGTTCAAGTTAATAATATTAAGCTGTTGTCCAACTGCGATATATTTTAATAGAAAAACTAATATGCCATGACAGATTAATAAAACATTTAATACACACACACACACATATGGTTTATGAGGCCCATTCGGCTTATTTGTTCTCAAACGGCCGTGGAAATTACCCACTATATCATAGGCTCAAACATCAAAAGATGCTTAATTGCTCATACAGACACAAATGAAATATATTAGTTTCCGCCTTCAAAATATGAGAATAGAAAATTTCTAACTAAAAATCAGAGTCACTTATACAAAAGATATCATAGAATGTCAGAACTTTTACACACACACACAGTTGAGTACTTTTACACTTTTAAGAATTTAACATAGGCCTATCAAGACAAATTCAATATCTAATACAGTAAAACTTCCTTATAACGGACTCGGTTATAAACGTACGCTCACTTATAAAGTACCATAATGTACGATCCCGCGTGTGATGCGCTATACCGTATTGGATGGTATTGGATATAACGTGCCTCGGATATGACACACTAAATTGTAATGACCCGCAAACTACGTCATAACGAAGTTCCACTGTATATTACTGACCACGGAGCAAATAAATTGGTGCGAAAATTCAGCACTTAACTCTGGAGATAACGAACAAAATAAGTTAGAAATCAGTATTATTACCTAACACATGTTATGGAAATAGTAGACAGAATTTTCATTAATCTAAAGGGGTAGCCGGACGTTTCATCTCAGGACGAACGATTCATATCAAGAACTATTCATCTCAAGAACTATTCATCTCAGGACGTTTCATCAGGAGGACTATTCATCTCGGATAAAGTTATAAGGGTTAGGGTTAGCGTTAATGGCACATTTTGAAATTGCTTATCTACAGAATGGAAGTTTCAGCCGACAAATTAGGTAATTTGAATAGCATCATCATAGTTGCTTTCTGCCAGCTCAATAGCGGCAATAGCTAAACACGAAACTTCTCCATTTATCGTTTTCCGTTGTTAGTCTCTTTCCATCCATTACTGATATCTGATACCTTTCAAGTCTTCTTTGATGTTTTCTATCCACCAGGCCCGCACGAAGTGGGGGCGCAGGGGGTGCTTGTAAAGGCATTTTTGGTGTCAACAACCTTTTTTGCTTGTCAAGAATTTGAAAGAGAAAACTTTTACCTGGAAAAAATCTGCACCCCCTGACGAAAAATCGTTCCGACGCCACTGCTATCCACTTTTTCCTGGGACTTCCTCTTCCATGTTTGCTTTTTTGTATGTGTAGAGTGCTTTATATATGTGGGTCTGTTGTCTTTCATTCTATTTACTTGTCCGTACCATCTAAGCCTTCTTCTTCTGGTTTTTATTTGGTTTATCTATTTCATTTGGTATTTATCTGGTTTTATCTATTATTATTATTATTATTATTATTATTATTATTATTATTATTATTTTATATTATATATTTTATATTATTTTATTATATTATTATTATTTTATCTATTATTGTCTCTTGCATCCTCAGTCTTTTTCTGGTGTCTTCATTATTCTATTACCATATCCTTGTTTCATGTCCTTCCATGACCTCATATTCTCCATGCACTGGTCAGGACTTAACGGTAGGCCTATAGATGGAGGTGACCGTAACATCTCCATAGTTATTGGATACCCGCTCTCAGTAGCATCTTCCGCTCTGTCTGATTCCAACGTTGTCATCAGGTCCACGGCACCTTATTCCGTATTATTCGGTGCAATTCCAGGAGGTTTCCTTCCCCAGGACTTCCCCCCATCCGCCACCAGGGGGACACCCCTCTACGTCGGATAGCAACATTACTGAATGTTCTTTCCTTATTTGTCTCTAAACTTCAACCATAAAATCCCTTATCAAACATATGGGTAATAAACAGCTCAGCGTGTATAAACAGCCATATAACTAACTGAGCCTAGAGCCATATACAGCAATTAGCAAAACAGAGACAAATATAATTATGCGCTCGAATGACTTGTACGTTGTGGCAAGTGGGTCACTATACAGTATACACGCTGGCGGCCTTTGTAACATGCACACTTTAAACCATAAGGCCAATTCAGTTGACATAGACTTTAAAACGCAATAATATTCGAAGGGTTTCGATTTCACAATCAGGAAGGAAAAAATTCATTGCCTTACAATTTGCGTGATCAATAATATTATAAACAGGATTCCATATATAATTATAGTATCACAAAACCAGCATATTCTTTTCCTGGGGTTAAACTGTTAATTAGCATACTATACAGAATAATTAATATAATAATAATAATAATAATATTAATAATGTTTTAAGTGGTTTAGGAGGCTAAGTAAGCCTGTGTGAAAACCACTGATGTAACTATGTGCATTCAATAACCTAGTTTATCGACATAGCCTTTGATACAACTCTAAAAATACTCCCTGACAAATAAAGAACTACAAAAGTCACAATAGTGTAGATAGATGATAGATGATAGATAGATAGATAGATAGATAGATAGATAGATAGATAGACAGACAGAGAGACAGACAGACAGATAGATAGATAGATATAGATAGATGATAGATAGATAGATAGATAGATAGATAGATAGATAGATAGATAGATAGATAGATAGATAGATAGATAGATAGACAGATAGATAGATAGATAAATTATATAGATAGATAGATAGATAGATAGATAGATAGATAGATAGATAGATAGATAAATAGTCTAGATAAAGTTTAGACAGATTTAGATAGATAGATAGTTTATAGATAGATAGATAGAAAAGATAGATAGATAGATAAATCAAATAGATAGATAGATAGATAGATAGATAGATAGATAGATAGATAGATAGATAGATAGATAGATAGATAGATAGATCAAGATAGATAGATAGATAGATAGAACAGATAGATGATAGATTAATAAAACATTTATTGGACCATCATGGTTGAGGTGTTACTCACCAGTGTTGGAGTTGTGAAATTTGAGCTGGGGGGAGGGTTGAGGACTGAAATTCAATGCGTGACAGCAACTCCATGTGCCAGATATGCGATTTTTGGGAGGGTTGCAAAGATAGCGGGGGGATTCAATCCCCCAACACCCCCCTCCCCGGCAAACTCCAACCCTGTAAGCAACTAAGCATGCATTTCCAGGCAGATTGTAGTTGCAATTTTTGGGTAGGAGGTGGGAACAGGATAAACAATTACAGGAAGTCGCAAATTTAGGAAAGCAGTGGTTGTCTAATTTCTCTCTGAAGGAGCCAATGGTTTGTGCTTTTATGATTTCATCACTTAGATTATTCCACGTATCAACGACTCTATTGGAAAATATATCAAATGACAACCAGGAATTAACAACAATTTTGAAATATTATAAGAAAATACTTGCAAAAGAAAATCAGAAAAATAGAAGCCTATACAAGAGAGAGATAAATCAAACAGAAACAGGTTTCAATTTCAGATAAGCAATACCGTAAATCATCTAATACAGACGGGCGGGGGGGGGGCAAAAGTCATTTATTTCCATCTGAAGCTTGAGGCGCCTATTAGAGGGTTTACGGTAACTGTCATAATTTGGAGCAGACTTCCAAGACATTCAAGCAGGCAACTACGGTATGTCATTTCAAAATGCTAATAATGAATGTCAGTGAGGACAAAGATTAAGATTAACACATGACAAGGTATGTCCACAGTGTTCAACCTAACCAAAATTATTATAATATTATTGAAATCTGATACCCGTTTACTCAACCAAAATATTCAACCGGGTCCTTGAAGCTTAGCATCTATAGGTTTATTTCACATGTACAGAGAAGCTACTGTATGAAGGTTTTACCATAAACTTAAAACACCCAAATACTAGTTTTTAAAAAGCTGAGTTTCAAGGATTTTAAAACGCACAAACACCCCCCCCCACCCCAGCAAACCTTCCTTTTGCAAAGGTGATGAGCAAAATAGATCTTTGCATAAATTTTTGGGAATTGTTGGTAATTTTTCTTGCACCGCATCCAACGTCAAATTTCAATGATACCCATAAATTCCATAATAGTACTAATAGTACTACTACTAGTTAATATCAGTTATTAATACTAGTTATATTAATATATATATATATGACTACTAATATATATACTATATATACTACTACTACTATTAGTTACTACAACTACTGCTACTACTGCTACTACTACTACTACTACTACTACTACTACTACTACTACTACTACTACTACTACTACTACTACTATTACTACTACTACTACTACTACTACTACTACTACTACTACTACTACTACTACTACTACTACTACTACTACTACTACTACTACTACTACTACTACTACTACTACTACTAATAATAATAATAATAACTGGATTTTGAGTGGCTTAATTGACTTTCAGAGCAAGACAGACTCAAATCCTTATGTTGATAATTTCATTTTCTTCTTAATATGTGCCACTGATAACCGGTATATTGAATTCTTCCTTAAGCTGAGAGTTCCTAAACTGCTATGGTAAGCTGACCAGACGAACGGGATTGTCCAGACTTTTCATTGGTCATCCTCAGTGGCATAGCCAGAGGACAGGTTTGGGGGTTAACCCCCTCCCATTGGTTGGCTGACCAAAAAATTTGTATATTGCACATTATTATTTTGTGGGTGGAGAGGCGTCAAAAATCGGGTTTAAGTTAGTAAAAACAGAAAAAAGAAGCAACAAATATAAATATATATACTATATACAACTATATTTATATATACTATATAGGGTCATTAGGGTGACGTGCCCTCATATACCTAGCTATATTATAACTGATTAAAACAAGCAAAATAGTAGGTGACTAGTCTGACGACCTTTTTTTGCTTGTCAGGATATTCCAGGTCGGGGAATGGTTGGTTGGAAACCCCCCTTCCGGAAAATCCTGGCCACGCCACTGGTCGTGCTGGTTTACTGGAAAGTCTGTCCGGGCGCTCATTTTGTCCTGTTTTCCAACGTTCCTTTTTTCCAATTCATAATTTACATGGTACTTTTCAAAACTAATGTTTATCGCAATAACGCAATGAAAGCCTATTCCGACCATTTTGCTCTGAAACTTCACTAACAATACAGAATCTCTACAGCTATCTCCGTATGACCTGGCGGTTAAGCGATTTTGCCATACTCATAGGATTTTGAAGACGCGTAACATATGTATGTTCCTGACAAATTTTTAAAAGATTATTTTCAAGAAATTTCAATATCTATTTCTCTCCTTTTGTCTTATTTGGCAAAAATATAAATAATTCTGCCTAGTATAATTGCCATATTTTCATTCGAATTGAATCAGAACTTTTGTATTTACATTTATTCAAAACTCAAAAGATTCTTTTCTACTGGCGTTCGCCAGATGGCCCAGCACATTAAAAAATATTACATGCTATGATTGGGTTCGCGGCACGTTACAAAACCGCTAAAGTGGGCCGCGGTTACAAAATGTTTGGGAAATCCTGCACTAGGGAACATTTAACATTTTAGACTTCCTGATGGATAATATAATCGACCCATAGCCAGGGTGTGATTTGTGACCTGGAGCAGTGGGGGGGGATATGTCGAGCTTGGGGAGGGATGTAGTTGTTGAGAAATGTAGCAGTGGGGGATGTAGTGGTGGGGGGATGTAGCAGTAGGAGGGATGCAGTTGGGCAGTGGGGGGAAGATTCCCCCTTCCCTCCTACAAATCGTGCCCTGCCCATAGCATATTATTCAAAAACAACAACAACAACAACAACAATGATAACAGAACGATGGTTGTTGCTTGTTGGCCTAACAACTGTCAAACAGTGCCTCTAAGCAGTTCTTTTAAAACAGTCAGTCAACTGAGGAAACAGATAAACTACATTCGGATTCAAATCTAAAATCCCATTCAAACCAATCATAAGGGGCTGTCCATTAATTACAACAACAATTTAGGGGGGTTGAAAAAGTTTGACAGTTGTTGACAGGGGTCAAGAGAAGTTGACGTCAACAATTTCACTTTTTACAAATAATCAAACAATAGGACATTTCATGGAATACTACTTACTTATTACAATGGGAAAAAGCATGGCAAAAAAGGTCATCACCACCACATTTTGACAAACGATGACCAAAAAAGGAAAAAATGGTAAAAATGGCCATCACCACAAAAAGTAATAACCTTGTTATTGGGACCTGCCATTGATCTGGGGTCCAAAGATTTTGACATAATTATAGGGGGTTAACTGAAAGTTGACATTTGCTGACAAGGGGGTCAAAAATTGCCCAAAAATTGTTGACATAATTAATGGACAGCCCCTAACAATCTCCACTCGACTAACTATAGTGTACACTGACTGTACAGTAGCCATCAAATTCCTCTCCACTCCACCTCTGCTGACTCGTTCGCTCGCCAGGTGGCGGTACTGTACCAGCCTCCCAGGCAGCGAGGTATAGAGAGGGCGATGAAATCGGGTGATCAGGGCAATAAAAATTCCTCTATGCAACATGCAACACATGTGAGCAGGAAGCCACAAACTGCGCCGTCTCTCTAGCGGATCATCATCATCATCATCATCATCATCATCATCATCATCATCATCATCGCCGTCGTTGTCGTCGTCATCATCATCGTCGTCGTCTTCATCGTCATGTTCTTTGTCCTGAAACAGATTCATGGCTCCATTGTTTCCATTCCTCTCTGTGCCTTGCCTCTTCCTCGATTTCTGCATTGGTTTTGTAACGCTGTGCATCTGTCTTCATCATCCAGTCCAGTAGCATCTTCCTTGGTCTTCCTTTTGTCTGTCTTCCTGGTAAACTTCCCTCAATTACTGTTCTGAGTAATGATTCTCCTCTTAGTCCTCTTCCTCCAAAAAAAAAAAAAAAAAAAAAAAAAATCAGGCTACCATAAAGTTTTTGATGTGTTTTTTGATATTATGTGAATCTGTTTTTTAAGATTTTCAACATTTTAAAAGATGTATACCCCCCCCCCCAATCACATTATCCCCCCCCCATCAAATTCCTGACTATGCCCTTGGTATATTTTACAGTGCTAGGTTTGGTAGAAACCAAAATTGCTAGAAATTATGTCTGAGGGTAAGGACTAATAAATGCACATAAATTGTCATTGTCTTTGGAAATAGCTTCACAAATCCATATACACAAATGCCAAGTTGCAATCCAGTGAACCAAGTAATTGAAGTCAATCGAATGCAACAAATTGAACGCACTTTAAAACTGCAGGCCCAACTGCATTTTCAATAAAGTGCAAAAGGTGAGTAGTGATTGCGATGAAATCTGAAGACTTCTCACTCTTACCAAGCAACAATAATACATTTACCAAACAGTAAATTAAGTTAATGCTTGCTCTTAAATCTGTCCGTTTTATCCCCAATTATTATAAAACAGTGGGTGTCGGGATAGCCACGCCCAAATTTTCTACCCCAGGGGGGTCACTACGACCAGTTTGAGTGCATTTTCAATAGACGCCAGTGACCTACAGTACTGTAAGTAAGTAAACACGAAATTTCTATAGCGCTGCCCAAAAGCTTGGCGCAATACACCAGCTTATCCACGAACGCTCAATCTGGGTGAAATCTATAGTCCGCAATCCGTAGTCAGTGTTGGTCAAGGTTGTAGATCCAGGTAGGCAGTCGCAGCAAAGTATTTTTTATGGAGGATGGTAACAAGATTTGCGGTGGATAGAATTCAGGCCTGTAGTAAGGATTTCGTTATAAGATTTCTTGAAAAGAATAGTTTTAATTTGTTATCGGAAAGTTTGCGGAGCGATGGCCAATACGGTGACTGATTTATTGACTGAGGGGAACCAGATTTATTGATCTTTCGGATTTCTGGCGGAAGATCATTCCAGAAAAGAGCAGGGGCGTAGCCAGGAATTTGATTTGGGAGGGTATACATATTTTGGGTGGGTATAAATCTTAACTATAAACCACATAAACCACATATAATCACATGTAAATCACATAAAAAGCTTTAAGGTAGACTGATTTTTTTTGGGAGGGAGGGTATATATACCGATATACCCCCGTCGCTACGCCCCTGGAAACGAAACGGAAATTCATGAATAATTATAAATTAGTGGTTTCAAATGACAGACGTTACCTAAAGCTCAAGCGGCAACATCCGACGAATGCAAAAAAGATGTGCTAAACGTTCAATAGTCCTTAGGCATTTAATCAGTTAACGTGACTTACCTGACGCGAAGAAGATCTAAGGTATTTGAGTTGAGTAGGCCAATCGATATAACGTACCTTGATAATCGGAGTAGGTCCCTACTTAGAATAGCAAAACGCCAATTACAATGCGATTAACGACCGACATGCGAAGGCGTTTTAAAAGCAATGGCTTTTAACTCTCCAAGTAGGCTAATGTAACCGCTGTTCATAACGTCAAATTCGACAAATAACCTCCATCTATAAACGAATACCAGACTTTCTTTGCGCGAACAACAAAAGAACGGTATACATGTACTGTTTATACCACTCAAACATCAGTAACACGGACACAGAAACACGCACACGCATAGACAGACAGACAGACAGACAGGCAGGCAGGCAGGCAGACACGCTCGTTCGGTGTCAGGCCGACTGTGGCAGGCAGGCGGACCTATTATAACATGCGAAACCAAAGCTTTCGACTGTCTGTGATTTGTCAATAACGTAGACGGCGGCTTTTCATTATGTACGAAGTCTCTCTGTCTATCTCTCTTTGTCCTTCTCTGTCTCTGTCTGTCTGTCTGTCTGTCTGTCTGTCTGTCTGTCTGTCTGTCTGTCTGTCTCTCTCTCTCTCTCTCTCTCTCTCTCTCTCTCTCTCTGTCTGTATCTCTCTCTCCACCGTATTCGTAGTAATATGCAAAATATAAGTGCACAAATATAAAACAGTTTATTTTTTTAGTGTCAGAAATTTGCATTTTCCAGGGAGGCAAGTCACCCCTTTGCTCTAAAGTGCGGGCGCCCATGTTCGCTGGCGATGCTTTGCCTGATTTATGGCGCTAAATAAATCGGTTCTATAGAAATCCGGATTTTTTGGTTATGTGGGATCTTATCACTAATCTCTCAAATATGACGAAAATATCTACAGCACGGCCACCCGGAGAGAGGTGACCGGTAGCTCTACAGTCGTGAGATTTGCGCAAAAGTCGCGAATTTTTAGGAGGTGCATGGGGGTAGGTAGTATGATCGAAGAGAATGTGCGAAAGTTCAAAGTGCTTGACACGGCGGTTTTTTCGCTCGTCAAGATCTCTTCACACAAAAATGGAAAACGTCGATGTGCCCCCCCCCCACATTACGGAATCCTGGCTACGCCACCGGTCTGCACAGATAAGCGAAGTGTCGAAATGGGCTTTTTCTTTCTCCTTAAAAAACCCCGTCGCATTTTACGATTGTCGACAGAAAACGCCATCTTAGAACACCACGAGTCAAAACCAAGCGTTTTCTCATAACGATACCAGAAATGGTATTGATTGGTAAGGGTTTTTTCCAGGAAATTTTGAAAATTTTCCGCCGCGAAAAGGCGGCACTTTTTTATTTTCGCCCCATGCGGCACTTTGCCTAGCTACGCCACTGACACGGCTTGAAAACAGTTCGCCCATCTAACATTTGACACCGCCCACATCTTAACAGGAAGAGGAGGATAACGAACAGGGGCGTAGCGATGGAGGTTTATAGGTATATATACCCCCCATAAATTGGACTACCTTAACAATTTCAATGGGTTTTTTAAGATCTACCTACAAATCAAATTCCTGGCTATGCCTTGAGAACCCTGAGGAAGGGAAAGAGGAGGAGCATGAGAAGTAGGAGCAGGAGGAAAAAGAGGAGGAAGAGGATAGAAGAATGATGCGAGGAAAGGAGTAGGCTAAAAAAGGAAGATGACGCAAAGGGTTTGGAGGAATTTGGGGCGGTCACTATAATCAGTATGATAAATTCGACAGTATATATATGTATATATATATAATTATATATATATATATATATACGTTTAAAAAAACACGATTACACTGTCGAATCTCGCCCTGCCCGCTGTAAATCACCTGCATCTCCTCCCCCTCCCTCTGGTCCTCGTCCTCTCGCTGCTCCTCCTTCTCTTAAGACTTAACTAGGCTTCAATCGTCGGCTAAAGCACCCTGACAACGGGGAAGCGGGCGTAAGTTAATTTATATTGCGCGGCGCCGCGGCGGATTCCGTCAAAATCCAGCGATGGCTAAAAACCATCAAGGTCACGAGCCACGACAGGCAGAACGCACAACGGTCACGCATAGAGGCCAACGGAGGAGGATGAGAGGGGAGGAGGAGGAGGAGGAGGAGGAGGAGGGACTAAATCATTGCATCCGATGATGCAACACGAATCGGCGGACTCTCTCTCTCTCTCTCTCTCTCTCTCTCTCTCTCTCTCTCTCTCTCTCTCCTTGTGCTTCATATATTACCCATCCCCCTCCCCCTCCACCACCATCACCAACTCCAACCCCCGTAGATAGAGTGTGGCGGGTCGTCTCTCGCCGCTGATGATAATACTATCACGCATCACTGACATCCAAAGTGTCCGTCGGTAAATTTAACTACTCTCAGCCATCTGTCTGGCTGTCTGCCTGTCTGTCTGCCTGTCTGACCTTCTGTCCTCCATTTCCACTCTAGGCATATACGATGTTCGGAATATGAGAAAAAAGTAAGCTTGCAGTGGCGTTTTTAACTTAGACTTGCTTATAGAAATCTTCATTCGCAAACGCAGATAACATAAGATAAACATCATTCTTAACTAACAATATTATTAAACATTCTGTTATTATATACAGTTGACAAAAATAAATTGGTTTCCTAGAGAACCGAAGTGCAAAAGAGTGTTGACGATTCTTAACAATACAGTATCATGTATTGGATTCAATCCAAGCATTTCACGAATACAGTCAATTGTTACTTTATCATAAGCATCACAGATTTTGCATACAGCCTGCTGTACTAGACGATCCAAATTAATTAATTATTTAAAGTGCTCTCGTTTAGACAAGTGCATGACTTCAGTAGCATGATCTATCAGAATACGGATTCATAAACGAAATTGTCATGAAAAAAACCTCGAGATGGACAAAATTATCGCGTTTTACTCTTCGGCTTAGATCTTAAAAAGCCCATTTCTTGAAAACTGAGGCTGATTTCACGCCCCCGCCTACTCGTTCTTTTGCAAGGGGTCTGAAACCAGATTGCTCGTTGTTTTTGGGCCCAGTGGTCATGTTAACAGAATGGCAAGCAGCATGCAGAAGGGCATATACAAAGCTCTATATACATACAAGATAAAAGGAACCAGAGAAAGAACAAGAAAAAGATGTATAGATAACACAGAGATGCATGCTATGGGTCCATTCTTTGGAACCCAACCCATCAATTCTCCAACCCACCCAAAACCCAACTCATGCCGGCAATAGGGTTACTTGCACCCAATCCAACCCACCCACCGTAATACATTACAATTTCTTACACCATGACTTATTTTCTGACCCAACCCATGGAAGCCTATATATATACATATCTCTAGGCTTCCATACCCAACCCAACCCAACCCATGGGTTATCCCATCCCATGACTATTCCTGGGATAACATCAAAGACTTGGAAAAGAAGAATTTGACAATTGTAGAAGAATGCAGATTAACACGAGACGGAATAAAGTGAAATGGGTTTGTGTCTAACTATTGCAGTCATCCAGGCAGAAAGTGAAGAAGACGGAGATGATGATGATGATGATGATGATGATGACGATGATGACGACGACGATATATACATTGTGGCTAGGATTTGGAGTACCATCGACTGATGCCTAAGGGTATTAGAAAAAAAAAGCACATTATTTATTATTATTATTATTATTATTATTATTATTATTATTATTATTATTATTATTAATGTAGTGTGTTGTTACGATGTGGGTATAAAAGATTTAATTGATTTCTAAACATAATCTATTAAGTTGATGCTAACTGCAGATTTCAGACGCAGTTATTATAGTTACTAAGTGCTGTAACCATCGAGCATTTCCTGTCAACCCATGGCGTCAAATGGACCTCAGTGATAAACTGGGAAACTTATCGATTGACACAAATGACAAAAGATGACGGCAAAGCACTCTCGTTGGCCGCCCTATACCCCCTCCCAACATGAAGATGATCTGTCCAGACAACAATAATCGGTTCATCTGCGTGTGTCTGTCTGTCTGTCTGTCTGTCTGTCTGTCTGGCTGGCTGGCTGGCTCTGTCTGTCTATTTCCGCCAATACAAAACCAGCCCTGGCAACAACTACACTAAATGGCATTTAGTTACACATGACCGCCCCGTCGACTTAGCTCGCGACAGCAGCCGCCAACGCGCTCTTCTTCCGCGGCGCCGAAAGCACCCGGACGCGGCGGACAAAGGGTCCGGGGGAACAAAAGCCGCCGCGACGGCGACGGCGACGGCCGCGGCTCCAAAGCCCCGAGCACCCGGGCGCCGTCTCCCCTTCGGACGACAGTTCGGCAACAGGACTGCCGTCATGCGCCTCGCGCCGAAAACTCCGCCGCCGCCGTGACAAATTACAACCACTCGTCCACGCACGCACGCATTGACTGGCTGCCGACCCCGGTGCGAGTCGGTGACCCTTGCGAAAACACCCGTTAACAGCTGAATGGCTTCTTTATGACTGAATCCGGTCGGTGGGTTGTTCCTTAACTAAACGACAGACGACTATACATGAAAATCCAAGATGAAAGAAGATCTAAGATTGGCCTTCACGCCTGTATAGTGGGACTCAGAGGCGTAGCCAGGAATTTGATTTGGGAGAGGAGGGGTATACATTTGGGAGAGGGTATACATCAATTGTTATTTATTTTACATAAAATATATATTATATATTCCACCCGGAAAGTTTGGCATACTAGATCAACTTACAGCGCTCCTCCGAGCCCCCCATAGCGGACTTTCCCCCGGCCTTGTCAGCCCCCCCGGAGTCCAGAAGTCTAGATTAACAGCTGGTTGTAACTCCACTGTTTGTAACCTCTTGTTAATGCGGGCGAAAAGAAATAATTATATTGAAAGCTTATTTCACAATATCTCAAATAATTAAGATAACCATCAATAAAGAGATTAGATATAACGTAGTCAAACAGAGAAAATAGCTTATAACTTAATACATCTCATCGCATCATATGAACTCGTTACTGTCACAAACTCAGTCCCTCCTAAGCCACCGTAGATAGATATCTGGATCATATTACGGCGCCTCTCGGACACCGTACGCTGCTAATACAATCAAGACAGAGACGCCATTTCACTGTTTTTCAGGGGGGCAAGACACTTTCGACCTGACAAGTTTGCGAAAAGTTGACGACCTTTTTTGCTTGTCAGTCATTTGTTTTACGATTAGTTACTTCAGATAATCCGATTACTCGACATCAAGCACTCCTTTAGGGGCTGCTGACCTTTTTTGCTTTTGTTTACCTATTTAGCCAGCCAATTGGCATGTCAAAACTAAATAACACAAACATTGGCGAAAAAAATTTATCCCTAAAAATCAGGGGGGCAAATGCCCCCTACCCCCAAATGACGTCCCTGAATCAAGAAGCCTATTCTATGAACGTATTGCATGGGTAGTCAATTAAATCTTATGAAGGGAAAATTTTCTTATTACTGGTGTCCGAGAGCCAGGTAAATTTGAAATCAGTAGTTATCATTTATCAATATTTCGTAAGTATTATAGACAAAAGTCATCGCATCAGTATATTCGCGGGCCATTTCGCGTCCCTTTGGCGGGCCGGAGCTGGCTCGCGGACCGCCACTTGGATCATTACGGATGGTACGGGGTATATAGTCACTATATTGAGCTCTTGCATTGTAGCATAATTGACCTGAAAATATCGGAGGACAACGACCCGACTCCCACCCCACCACAAGCAATCGCCTAAACAAAAATCAATGCTAAAATGTCACACCGCTGCCAAAGCATTAGGCTTTGTGCACCTGGACACACTGAAAGCCATCGAAAAGACGTAAATGAAAATGAACAAACAGTGATTCACTTTGGACGGTCGTCAAGAAGAATCTACGATAACTCCGAACTACCCACTCGTATTACGTCTTTTTTCACGCAGGCGAGCGCGAGAGAGGGCGATTAGATCGAGAAATGTCACGTGTCGCAGCCGTTCGTCCAATCAGTGCAAGGCTATGCTATAATTAGTAACTATATGACGCCACTGTCGCCACAGTTACGGAAGTTGGACGAAGAAGACGTTTCGGTTTTCGTACAAAACGAACGAGAACATTAGATATTAATTTGTCCGTTAAGAAGTGTTCACATTTTAACCACCAAGGATTTGTCAAAAGATTTTTACAAATTCAGAAAGTTAAAGCCCTCGTCTGAACGACTGTAAATATTGTCATACACATAAAAACCAGTTAAAGTATTTTAAACATGAATCTTCTTCAGTTGCTCACTCAAAATACAGAGCTTAAAGGTATGACTCCATTTGGATATATATTAGCAAGGATATATCCCCTTACGAGTCCATGCCATTGTAAAGATGGCGGAGGGCAGGACTGTTGCAACTGGATTGTTGATGTGTGTTTTAAAAGCTGCATTTTTGATTGGAAAGAAGTGTCACAAGTGTAGAAAGTTTTGGTCACATCATTGAAGTTGTCTTGGTAATTTATTATTTTGCAAACACATTCTAATGTTGCATAACCATTCTAGTTGATGCAAGACATGCAGCAGTCAATCGGGTGATGACCTACTGACCTGGAAGCTGATTGGTTGAACGGCAAAGATATCCCGCTGAATTATCCGCTTGAGTGTGCAAACGCATTCGCTCGGATATATCCGGGTTGTATTTTTTGTCCCAAACAAATGTTCTGCAGATATATTTTTAAGTGGAGCGCCCGTCGTTTAATGCCAGCTTATCATTCACGCGGATATTGTCGGCGTAACTACTTAGGGATATATCTTCGCGATATATCCCTTAATGGGATATATTCCTTAATGGAGCTGTAGCTTAAGCAAACATTCATTCAGAATGCAGTATCATAAAAATCCAGCAATGAGAATGTACTGCCATAATAATGCCTGCTATAACTTAACCCCTTAACTGGGATCC
>CM030833.1:2853202-2913202 GCA_018105865.1 Metaphire vulgaris | reverse complement strand
AACTCCTAGGCGCCATCTCTCCATTGATAAACTGACTGGTCGCCGAATCAAAGACGGGAGTAGCAAGTGGACCGTCGACCGCCAGCAGCCACAGACCCCGGGATGGGAGATATCGTCCCGTCAACGGTCCTGCTCCGGTCGGCTGGAGGTCTTCTATGTACGGTAATAATATACCGTTCTGCCGAAGGACTATACATGTCTATATCGCTTACAAAAAAATTCCTTCCCCGCCCCCTCTGCTTCTCCCACATCCCTGGACTTTTATCACACGTATTCCTCTGCTCCTTAGTCTCGTTCCCTCCTCCTCCTCCTCCTCCTCCTCCTCCTCCTCGTCTACCATTCCAAAATTGTCGTGATTCTGTGAATCGTTGCGACGAGAAGATGCTGAGTCAACAGAAGAAGAACGAAACTGCTGCTGTAGCTGCTGCTGCTGCTGCCACGGCCCAGCACAGATGCGGTTCATTGTTTACGGCCGCCTCCGCATTGTCCGGTCTCCGCTCACCTAAATGCCCCGCAACAGCAGTTTTAGTGTCTGCCTTGAGCCGCCAGATGACAATATCGAAGATCTTATTGTCTCGGTCCTCTCGGGGCATCATCGGCCCACGCGTCCAAAGGAACAGAGCATCTATCCAATGTGCACTACTCAATCTTCTTGAGGAAGTTGAGGAAGTCAATGGATGGAGTTGTTATTTTAAACAAAGAAAAGAGAGACGGACAGAGAGAGAGAGAGAGAGAGAGAGAGAGAGAGAGAGAGAGACAGACAGACAGACAGACAGACAGACAGACAGACAGACAGACAGAGACAGAGAAAGACAAATAGAGAAAGAGAAAGAGAAAGAGAGAGAGAGAGAGAGAGAGAGAGAGAGAGAGAGAGAGAGAGAGACAGACAGACAGATAGAGACAGAGAGAGAGAAAGACAGTGAAAGAGACAGACAGTCAGAAGGTACAGCACAACGCACGTCAATACATTGCACTAATTTGCAGAAAATTGCAGCAATGATGAATCTATCGAAAATGAATCAGTGGATATTTGTCGTAATGTCACCCTGCAAATATTTACACATAAAATCAAGAGACTGATCTTAAAACAATTTGTTTAGCCTAGATTATCAAGAGACAAACTAATCTTGTGTTTTCTAAAGACTATTATAAAGGATGAAGAATGGTTGTGGTCCTTTTTGGTAGAGAGTGGATTGAAGAAGTTAATATCTTTCCATTGGTATGATGGTATGATCATAAGGCAGTTTTAACATTTCTGGTAGAAATCCTTGCGCTCTCATTTAATTAATTTTTGTGTTACTGTTTTCATTTCTTGGAGTAAATTGGTGAAGCGCGTCTTTTCAGTTGTTATCATGGACAGAGAATGTAGTGATAACATACTCTTGTTATCTACTCATGAATGCATTGTACCGGAACTCTCTGCCGCTTTTCTTAATCATGGTCTGATCATGGACTACTTTGATACTCGGCGGTTGACCGGAATAATACCAGCTGATGCAAGAGTGAAACGCTGGTCGGGTCAGATGACAATGGTCGGGTCGAAGTCGACGTCCATAAGAAATGTTAGCTAAGATCGCATTCCGTACCATGTGTACACCAACTCTGTCTGCCTGTCTGTCTGACAGTGTCTGCCTGTCTGTCTGTCTGTCTGTCTATGTGGCAGACAAGCAGACAGGCAAACAGACATACAAGACAGAGAGATAAGAGAGGCAGACAGGCAGGCTGGCAGACAGACAGACAGACAAGAAAGCAGAAAGGTAGGAGGGGAGACAGCGATACATACAGTGGCTCACAGACAGACAGACAGACAGACACACACACACCTACACACACAGACAGACAAAAAGACGCACAGACAGACAAAAAGTCACGCACAGACAGACAGGCTGACAGATCATTCCACAATGCACAGTAATAGATTCTGTCTGTTCCTCATAAAGTGAGAGGAAGAGAGATAAGCCAGGAGACATTACAAACAAGCCCTGATCCGTGATAAGATAAAGAGTTCCATCTCTACGCTCGTAAGACGAATCACTAGAAATGCCAAAGCACTTACAGACACACTCTTTCCTTTAATTGTCTTTACATAATGAAACCTTGAGGCATAACATTGCCATAAAAAAGCTAGGAAACTTAAGACTGGTTCCCCATATGACGCTACTCACAAAATAATGTGGCGAGACTGGTGCCCTCTCTGCAACTCGGTCTAAAGAGCTTCCTCGACATCATACAAGTAGAATTTTTTATAGAAGATACAGGGCGTTTAGAAAAAATCAACCACAGGCAACGAAGCTGGTTAATGGATGCCATAAAATAAGCTACGAAAAAAGACCTGAATATTGTGGATCGAGAAAAACATTAGAAAGAAGAAGGAAGATAGAAGATAGATATATAGATAGACAGATAGATAGACAGATAGACAGAGAAATAGAGATTTAATAGAAACATACATAAATAATGACCTGGAAAGTAGATGTGCCATACAAGCGATTCCTTACATTTGCACATTATAGCAAACACAAAAGGCCACAAATGCAAAATTTTCAGGAATAGGGTGGGACCAAGGAAAAAACATTTTGTTAGTGCTAGCCTCCTGAGTGCTAGGGTAGTGAATTTATGCAACAGTTTAGACGAAAAGGCAGTAATGGATTCAAACGGTATACAGTATCTAAGAAAACTGGGTTATTAAAATGTTGAGAGTAATTATACAATTATACAATCATCATACCGGTTTAGTGCGAAGTTGTAATCGCGCATAAATCACAATTTTTTTTATTGTGCCTCAGTTTCTTCAGCTTCTTTTTCGGCCAGTGATTTTCTATTAATGGCATTCATATATTGACTTAAAAAGAACATGGCATTTCACTAGGGTATTCAAAGGTAAAATGAAATTGAACATGAAATATATACTTTAGTCTAAATCAATTAAATACTTTGTATTGCAAGTGCAAAGCGATTTCAGCTAAGCATCTATAGTTGGAGAAGACTGTTCTATACAGAATTGGACTGGAATCAATAACCATTATGTAGATGGGACTTTGACACAGCAGCCTTGACAAATGTATCATCTGTCTCAGACGGAAACTTAAAGACCTTCCATCTTACTTACATCTGCAATACAGAACATCTTTTAGAATTTCGATTCTTGGTACATCAGCTCTGATCTAATCGAAATCAAACACAAGGATATAACCGACGGTCATAACAACATGGGTGCAAACTTCAATAAAAATACCATTCACAGTGTATGGAAGGTAAATGGGTCACCCAGTACAAATTAACACTTATCATCGCTGCTGTAGTATTTTTACTAAAATACAGGCCAAGCCCTTTGCTATTGGAAAACAATGTCAGTTTATCTAAAGTAATGGTCTTTCTTTCATCTGACAGCATCTCAGTATAAGGTACATAGAGAAAATTTGAAACAGACAAGAGCTTATAAAATTCTCGTTTGACATACGGACTGCAGATGATTATGTACACATAGAAAGGGTCAGAAAATCAAGAAAATGGAAGAGGAACATAGATATGAAAGCCGACAAAATGGCTGAATTAATCTTATCTGGAAGCTTCTAAACAGCCATAATTAACACCAGCAAAACTGGGTGCATTGTTCTTATGATCAAGAAATCTGATTTGCCTTCCATTGAAGTTTTCGTCGGTGCTTTCTGAACGAACGCCTATAGATGCATAAGCAAAAAGACAGCTGAAGGTCTTGGTTCAGACTGCTTCAAGCATTTATAAAGTGCATACAGATTAATCAGATTCCAAACAGAATGTGGGCTTCTGCATAGACCAAGATCGTACAAAATAATACAACATAACAGCAAAATAACACATAAGCAATATGCATAACAGCAATGTAACACAACAGCAATGTAACACAACAGCAACATAAGATGATAACAATATCACATAACAGCAACATAACAGCAATATAGCATAACACAATATAACGCCAATAAAACATATAACAGCAACATAAGATATCAGCAATATAGCAAAACGTAACAGCAACATAACAGCAATATAACATAACAGCCACATAACACAGTAATATAGCACAGGGGTCTCCAAAGTACGGCCCGCGGGCCGAATACGGCCCGCCAAGGCCTTTAATCCGGCCCGCGACAAGAAATGAAGATCATGCGCAAATATATTACAGGATTCTCTTTTATTGCAGTTTGTGTCATAGAAACATAGACTTAATTATAACTTGCTTCAACTTTCAGCTGTCTTACTCTTTACCATAAATGGATGCTATCTCATGGACTCAGTCATCACCAATTTCGTGATTTCCTGACTGAAATCGAACCTGAGTTTCCCGGCCAACCTTAAAATACTTCAGAGAGATGGCTTAGCTGTGGGAAAGTCCTGACTCGATTTCCTGATCTTCAAAATGAGATTGAAATATTCTTAAATGAGAGGAATCGTCTACTGGTGTTGCTCACAGAAAGTGAATGGCTTTGGAAATTAGCATTTTCAGCGAATCTATTCAGGTATATTAATGAATTTAATAGTCGAATACAAGGAGAAACAGCACTCATATGCGATTAGACTCGGATTAGTATACTCCAAGGTTAAAGCGTTCCGTCAGAAATTGGCACTTTTTCATAATTATATATCAAGAAGCTGCTTCAGTCACTTTCACAGTGAGACAAATAGAAGACGCAGATTCCCTTTCCATGCTTGTTTGCTCAAGATATCATTTGAAGTTTGAGAAAGCAGTTTCAGGAATGAATCTGAAGCGCATGTTTGTTGAAAAGAAGACTTCTGAAAATCATTTTGAATCTCTGTCATTGAACACTTACCTTCTGATTTGCAAATGGAAATTACTGATTTGCAATCCAGCGATATATCCTGAAGGACAAATATAAGGAAGGAAATTTGATAGAATTCTATCAATGCCTTCCAGGTGATCAGTTTAATCGTTTTAAAAAGTTTGCTCGTGAATTCATTTCTGCTTTTGGAATTACATGTTTGTGTGAAAAGACATTTTCAAAGATGAAGTATGTTAAAAATTCTAATGCAGATCAGCATTAGGCTATCTGATGAACTGTGAACATTTAAAATCCTTACTTGTTATTGAGACTACGCACGTTCAACTGCAGCTTGATGTAATTTTATCAGAAATGCATCAGTTTCATTTATCACACAGTAGTCAGTGGCGGCTCCACCGGGGCGGGGGAGGGCAGGGGAGCCCATGCCCCCTTATTGAGTGTCTGGCCCCCTGTTGGGACCCTATACTTAATGCTACATACATTAAACAACAAACGGTTGGCCCCTCATGATTAGAAGTTGCCACCCAAACGGCCCCCCACTTGCCAAATCCTAGAGCCGCCAGTGACAGTAGTTAAAAACCATTTCAATTTGCAACTGATATTCTGCATTCTGCATCATATACTGCATCATAATTCAGCAATAAGTAGTCTGTTTTTGCCAGCTATTCATTCGCGGTATAGTGTAGGCCTATTTTACTACATTCAATTTCTTGTGAATATGGCCCGCGGAGCTGTCAGAAGGGGCAGCAATGTGGCCCGCGGCTAAAAAAACTTTGGAGACCCCTGAAATAGCGTATAACGTATAACATAACAGCAACGTAACATGACATAACAGCAGAGGGGCAACAGTAACAGCAGTGAATCTAATGAACCTGGAGAAAGAAAGCTCTGTAAAAAATCACGTGCACAAAGACAATGAACTCCGCTGCATAAACAGATCAGCTAAAGGCAAATGGCATCACATGTCATCACTTATAGTTACTAATCTCAGTTGCCTAATGGCAAATAAGTAACTCAATCCAGGAAAACGACGTACAAAGGTCTTCCAAAAAAACCACATATCATGTCAAAAATACTCGATACGCAAATGGCTGTAAGCATTCTCTCTGTAAACGCTGCATTATTTCTTACACACACCAAATGATTCTGCACTAATAGGTACCGGTAGATACAATGCAAATGCATGAGAAGATAACAAGAGCATGTTATCACTACATTCTCTGTCCATGATAACAACTGAAAAGACTTGATTCACTAATTTACCCCAAGAAATGAAAACAGTAACACAAAAATTAATTAAATGAGAGCGCAAGGATTTCTACCAGAAATGTTAAAACTGCCTTATGATCATACTATCATACCAATGGAAAGATATTAACTTCTTCAATCCACTCTCTACCAAAAAGGACCACAACCATTCTTCATCCTTTATAATAGTCTTTAGAAAACACAAGATTAAACACAAACACAAGACACAAGTCTGTCTCTTGAAAATCTAGACCTTGATAATCTAGACCGGGCTGATTTTATTTGGCCTTGCAGAAATATAAACGTTTAACAATTTTTATTAAAAGTTTGTGTGAAATTGGCTTGATGTAAAATCTTGTTTGCCTTGAGAAATTGGTTTCGTGCAGAATATTTTTGGATTTTAAAAATTGCTTTGACGTAGAATCGTACATCCTGTGTTTCTCAGGCTTCACAAATAAATGGGAGAGCGTAAATCTTTTTTTGGTTTTGAGTTTAGTTGGTGATGTTGACTGAACCGTAATATCAACGTGCTACATCAACAGTGGGAGATTACTACATGCATAGACAACAAAAATATTATGAAATCGATTCCTTGTTTGACACTAGTCAATGGAAGGACCATTGCTACAGTAGACTATACAGTAGATATGCAAAAATTCAGAGGAATGATGAAACAAATTAAAGCCATATTTTCTTGTGTCCCCATCTTTTTCAAATCAAATTGTCAAAATTCCACCTCAATTTTATTCTAGAGCATTCAAAATGCCACAAAATGGTGAGCCATGGAAGGACTATTGTTACAGCAAGCTATAGATATGCAAAAATTCAGAGGAGTTTGAATTAAAACCACATTTTCTTGTGTCCCCATCTTTACTGCATCAAATCATTCCTGGATTGTCAATATATTCCATCTCAATTTTATTCTAGAGCGTTCGAAATGCCACAAAATGGTGAGCCTATGGAAGGACTATTGTTACAGCAAGCTATAAATATGCAAAAATTCAGAGGAGTTTGAAACAAATTAAAACCAATAGTAACTAATAGAGTGTCAATCAAACATAAAAGCACATAACTACCAAACAATAGAAGATTGACGACATTACCTTAGAGTTGATGCAAACACATTGCAGTACAAATATATTATCTATTGTCAATGAATGTGGGCTTGAAGTAACACATGCTTGTATACCTGCACCACAATCTTAATATTATGGTTCATGAGTCAACGTCAACTGTCAAATGATAGCTTGACACGACGATGATTTTTTGGTAATTAAGATTTTTTCACATGAAAAAGTCAAGAAGGTGCACCCTTATTCTGAAATCCTGCCTATGCCACTGAAACATATTCATCAACAAGACAATGAGACATCATAAACAATTCACAGCGTGTTAAGTCTCGGTGGCTCTCTCAGCAGAGCACCAGTTGTGAAACTGGGTGATGTTCTATCGGTCCTGGGTTCAACCCCCTCCCGGGCAGTCAGAGGTTTGTTTCTCGGGCAGTCACATGCCAATTGGTACAGATTGAAAGTTAATATGGACTGTGTAATGTATCAAGGTTCGCTGTGCTCTGATATGTTGCAGTAGCTGTTCATCAAAAAGGCCACATGTATAATAAATACCTGACAAAGCAGCCGCACACAATTATCAAAACACGTACAACAACCGGTTGGTCACAGGAACAAAATAAAGGACAGAAAGGGATTGAAGATGAGAAAAAGTGTTGGAGAAAAAACTAATTCGTAAGAAATCCAGCTTTCAAGAGTGCCAAGAACTTTACAAAAATATTACATTACCGGTACATTCCATCTGTGACACCCAATCAAATCCAAGCATTAACATTCTATTGACTTGACTCCAAACTATGTCACAGGAATGTTGCATGCGACATAAGCCATGCATGACCAGACATGAACAATTATTAAAACCCAACCCAACCCATCATGATTCAGACCCAACCCATGAAAGCAATAGGGTTACTTGACCCGACCCGACCCAACCCAACCCACCGTAATGCATTACAATTTATTAAACCATGACTTACCCAACCCAATCCACCATAAACGGAAATTGTTGACCCAACTCAACTCAATCCAACACAACCCAACGCACGGGGGGGACCAAAAACCTGTCCATGTCTCGGCCATACTGCAAGTGATCATTTCTCTTTATGGCAAAACAAGCTCCCACTTTCGAAGACTCTCACAAATGGCAGGAAAAACATACATGAAAATACTCAATCAATCTCACTCAAAATATCTGGACGTATATAAGGTTGCCATTTTCTGTCCAGTTCCTATCGAACGGCATGTTATTCATCAACACAGAGTTAGCACAAAAAATTCACAGAACTACTCAAATCTGACGGCAATCACTTTCCAAGGAACGATTAAATAAAATCGCCCTAATTTCACACTCTCAGGAGACGCAAAACCAATTGGATTTTCCGAGTAAACCGCCTCATAAATAGCTTTTCAGTGAAAGTCATAATTTTCTTGAGACAATAGCGCCACCTACCGGCAGACTTCGGCGATAGTTTGTCCCTGTGCGCAGCGCAGACTGCCAACAGTCGGTAACCAAGGTCGAGGTCATAACCGAATTGACCGGCAACCTGACTGACAACCTGAAGGAATAAAAATAAATAAAATCAATTAATTTTAAGTTTAATTAATTAATTTAATTAATCAATATATTTTCAACTTGAAACAATAAATCTGAGCAATTGCAGGCATATTCTGTCTGTCTGTCTCTGTCTGTCTGTCTGTCTGTCTCTCTCTCTCTATCTGCTCTGACTTATTTGGATTTGACAATGGTGGATTATGATTCAAATCCGGTGTGACCATCAACTGTTGCCAAGTGAATTTCTAAAACGGCGCTATAAAGTTAACTAATAATAATGCATGCAAATGTATGTCAGTCTTAACATTTAACTGCCGGTAACTGATTTAGGTTTAAAAATTATTCAAACAACAAAAATATCACAAATTTTGCAAACAATCAAAGAATAGAACTTTTAGCAGAAGGAAAGAAGACAAAGTAGAACTTCGTTATAACGTATACTTGGTTATAGAGTACCGCAATGTATGGTTCCATGTGCCGCGCTACCGTATTGTATTGCATGTAACATATCTCAGATATTACGTACTAATTTTTACAGACCCTGTAAGACTAAGTACATCATAACGAAGTTCTACTGTAGTAAGAAACAGTGGCGTAGCCAGGATTTCCAGATGGGGGTTTGGTTTTTGGTTTTCATATAGTGACCAACTTCTGAAAAATCATGACAAGCCAAAAAAGGTCATCTCATCTCTATTTTTTTCCTTCTAGGTGCTGACAAGCCAAAAAGGTCGTCACCCCTTAAACACCGTTACATATATATGTTAAACCCAGGTTGTCAAGGGGGGATTTTGACTCCCAAAATCACGTCCCAAAATAAATAAAAAAATGCATGGAAACTCATTAAAAATATTTTCTTTTCGGCAGCCAAGGGGGTTTTAAACCCCTTCCCAAACCCCCCTTGGCTACGTCACTGGTAAGAAATGAAATTTTGAATGTGCTGACACACACCGTCAGACATCCCATAAGACGTTGTTCAAACTGCCATTGGAAAGCTCGCGTGTCAGAACACCACTCGAGGAGTTCTCGGGCAGCACTTGGGTAAGAGCTCGGTGAAAGAAGATGCTAACAAAACAAATGATAATAATTATGGAGATTAAGTTACTTAATCTGCAAAAAATTACAGCAGTAATTATGGTATCTTGATTGCATCTTGAATGCATCTTTATTTCGTCTTTATTGCATCTTCTATTATATCTTTATTGTATCCGAATTGTATCAGTATTGTATCTTTATTGTATTATTCTATCATTATTGCATCTGTATTGAACCTATATTGTATCCACATAGTATCCTTATCATATCTTTACTGTGTCCTTATTGCATCTTTATTGTATCTGTGTTGTATCTGTATTATGTCCTTATTGTATCTTTATTGTATCTTCATTTTATCCCTGACATGTATTTGACAAGAACAATTCCCACCCTTTAATTTTTAAACTCCAATTGGGGAATAGGAGTTTGAAAAATTTGGGGACGGAGCAGCCGAACCCACAATGCTTTTTGAAAAGCTGACCTTTCACCTAAGGAAGACCAAAAATATTGAACAAGAGTTTTATAGGCAGGTGAATAATCAGGTCATGTTATTTGATGCTGCAAATCAAATCAGAACAACTGAAAAGCCTATAACTTTACATCTGAAAAAATATGCTTGCTTGCTTTTATTTTGTGGGTGGGTCAAATTTAGACAAAAATCCATATTGTACATCAAAGAGGCTCTTCTTTTTAGCACATTTTTTACAAAGGGGTCAGAAAAATTAAAAGAAAATTTATCTGAAACCACAACTTATAATTTCTCAAAACATTTCCACCACAGGCGTCGATTAACTAGATTACCGCAATTTTCAATGTTACCAAGACAACACAGGAATAAACTTGAACTAACTGCACATGTGATTTCAGAACTTCTATAAATCCAATAATAATAATAATAATAATAATAATAATAATAATAATAATAATAATAATAATAATAATAACAACAAAAGTAATAATAATAATAATAATAATAATAGTAGTAGTAATAATAATAATAGTAGTAGTAGTAGTAGTAGTAGTAGTAGTAGTAGTAGTAGTAGTAGTAGTAGTGGTAGTAGTAGTAGTAGTAGTAGTAGTAGTAGTAGTAGTAGTAGTAGTAGTAGTAGTAGTAGTAGTAGTAGTAGTAGTAGTAGTAGTAGTAGTAGTAGTAGTAGTAGTAGTAGTAGTAGTAGTAGTAATAAGAAGAAGTTATAACGTGATTCAGGAGGGTCTGCCCTGTGTGAGAACCACCATGTTTTGCCCATCAATCTAATTAGCTGAAAATATAGGTCAAGGTCATGAAAATCTGATCAAATCATCATTATCATGATCATTATCATCGGATAGGTTCATCCAGCATAACTGACGGACGGAAGACCGAGTGACCAGTGTATACCTGCTGGATGCATTGCAGCCTGTCGTTTGTTTGCTGGACGTGCAGGTCAACATCGCTCATATTACAAGGGTCAACGGTCGACCACTGAGCCAGAGCAGACATCATTAGTACACCGAGTCCTCGCCCCGTGGCGCCATCGACGACGCCAGCTGACAGGTCATAATTCCTGGAAGAGCAGAAGAAAGACGCTTATAGACTCACAGAAATGCGTCGATTTCTCTGTTTGCCGGTCTCTCTGTCTGTCTGTCTGTCTGTCTCTCTCTGTTTCTCTCTCTCTCTCTCTCTCTCTGTCTCTCTCTCTCTCTCTCTCTCTCTCTCTCTCTCTCTGTCTCTCTCTCTCTCTCTCTCTCTCTCTCTCTCTCTCTCTCTCTCTCCACCAGTAAAACAACTACAGCCGCCTACAGTCAAACTCAACTAATGCCATATTCAAGATGAGACAGAGGCAGCATTAAGTGACAAAGCCTTTATGGTGGCTGCGGATCATTGCGGTCATCCATAAATGACGTCACGCACTTAGTGGGGAGGGGTTCAAACATTTGTGACGATGTGTGACGACGGGGAGTGTTCCAAAAATGTGACGTCACATAATACCAAATATTGTTATTAATACCGCAATGTTATGTTACTGCAAAAAGTTGAACGTATTTTACACGTATAAATCATTTTTAAATGACCCATTGAACCTTTGACCCGTGACCCATGGGTTATTATTGGCAATTAAACATCTATGATATTCTCTAAAAGCCATCGGAAGGAACATAACTAATGTTGAGTACGGATCGAACATGAAATCACAGAAATATCATCCTACAGTAAAATACCACAGAAGAAATCATTCAAAATATTGGAGATCATGGAAATGATGTCGCATTTAGAAGATTGACATCAAGAGATCGTGAAATAGCGCTGCATAATTGAAAGCCAATGTCATTGTCTGAAAGTAATCAAAAGTTTTAGACAGTGCTGATGGTTAATCTTAGCATGTGTGTAATGCCGCCTTTGCACACATTTCTCAGACATGTGACTGTCCTGAAAGATTTCAAAATAGTAAGAAAACCAGTGTTTAAAAGGATGACATTTCTAAGATCTTGACACTCAAACAAAAGAAAGTGGCAAACTATATTGATGTGAAGCGTTCAAAATAAAAATATCGATAAAAATAACTAGATTTTTAGATGTCTTCTGCTTTGAAAACCACTGCTACTCATACAGTACACCCATCTATTCCACCTTTTCTGTCTGTACGTTACATAGTAAACCTGTACGTGAGGTATATATATTCTGCACGTACATGCAGATATTAATGAGCAGGCTACGTTATTAAATCTATACTAAACATGTAACATGTTCCACTTCATTGTTTTTGCCTGATTATGTATCTGTTGTCCAGAAATTGGCCAATGTCAGTTTGCTAGGGCTGTGAGTTTGACGTGATTATGTGATCGCATATTTAACAAATTTTTAAGGCGCCACATTTTCAGCCGTTTTCTCCGCATATGCGATTTCTGAATACAAATACGGTGCGTGGCAATTTTATCCGCATTTTAAAGCTATTTTTAAAACTGGTACCAAACAGGGTTATTTCTAGGATTAACAATTTGGGGATTTCGGTAAATTCTGGGGGTCCCCTGCCAAAAAGTCTGGCAAGCAAAAAATTGTCATCCCATAGCTAAGATTGGGAGGGGGTGTCGGTCTCAATTTGGAGGATGTTTGTTGGGAGGGTGCTAGGGGGTGTAAAAATATCCTGGTACCAAACCCCAAAGAAGTCAATAGACAATAGACTGTTTGAGATATACAATGGTCAGATTAATGAATAATCTACTAAGGGCAGGACTACCCCCCCCCCCAATTTTTCAACCTTGGGAGGGAGTTAGGCAACCAAAAGCCACGACTTTTGATACTCTGCAGTGTCGGCCATAACCAGCAGAGGATTAACCCCATTTCGTTTGACAAATCAAACAGTGAAAATATTTTAAAATACATTTTTAGTTAGGTCTAAGTATTGTGGCATTTTATAAAAAGAAACGTAGCAACACTAAAAACTAATGCTGTGTCCAGGGATATTTTTACACCTCCCTAACACCCACCCCCAATTTGAGACCGATACCCCCCAACCAACCCCCAACCCCCACAATCTCAGCTATGGGGTGACCTTTTTTGCTTGTCAGACTTTTTGGCAGGGGACCCCCAGAATTTACCGACACCGCCCCCGTCCCCAAAACTGACAATCCTAGAAATAACCCTGGCTGTGTCCATCAATTCAGGAGGTATTAAATCAAAGGGCAATTCTGAGTGAATTTTGAAGAAATACAATAACAAAATAAGCTTTTTCATCATTTCCACAATGACCTGAGCGTATGCAAGCACTCAATGCTCTCTCTCTCTCTCTCTCTCTCTCTCTCTCTCCGTTGTTGCAACAGTCATAAAATATCAATGATTAATGCTAAAAATAAATTCCGCCTTAGCGTTTGTAAAATTCTGCCCATCTTTTCTACCTGAGTCTGATCATAATCAAAAGGCTGAGACCTCATTTATGTATATTACACGCGAAGTTATCTGCTCTTAATGCCATAAAGGTACAATGACATAGCGTCACCTTCAATGTCTTTGTGTCACGTCTTCTTGTTCAATGCCTAGTAAGTCAACATGCTTTAATGACCAGTGGCGCAGCCAAGGGGAGGGGGCTTGGGGGTTAAAGCCCCCCTTGGTTGTCCGACCAAAATTTTTTATTGCGTATTATTATTCTGATATCTAAGACCTATACGATTCACTTAATCGAGCGCAAAATAGTAGTTGATGACCTTTTTTGGCTGGTCAGAATTTTTGGGAATCACACCCTTTTTGCTTGTCATAATTTTCCGATGGAACTCACGGAAACCATAACCTCCCCCATCGGGAAATCCTGACTACGCCACTGTTAATGACCTACCTATACTCACAGAAAAACATCTCATCCAACCGCGCAGTACAGTAAAACTTTGTTAGAACGAACTCGGTTATAACGTATACTCGGTTATAAAGTACCACGCATGGGTAGGGTTGGGTCAGACTTTTCCATGTTAATGGTGGGTTAGGTCAGAAAATAAGACATGGTTTAAGAAAACTACTGTAATGTATTACAGTGGGTTGGGTCAAGTACCGGTAAAGTTATTATCGGCATGGGTTGGGTTGGGTTGGAGGTTTGATGGGTTGGGTTGGATTGGGTTCTAAAAAATGGACCCATGGACATCTCTGCCACAATGTAAGGCCCCGTGTGATGTGCAACCGCATCGGATATAAAGCAACTCGGATATAACGTACGAAATTTTATAGACCCGATAAGCACGTTATAACGAGGTTCTACTGTAAACTGCGGTCTTAACCGTCCAAAACACGCTGATAAAGTCTGCTTTACCGCGGAAAGAAATGCCGAATACTTAAAGAGAGAGAGAGAGAGAGAGAGAGAGAGAGAGAGAGAGAGAGAGAGAGAGAGAGAGAATCTCGCGAGATTTCCTGAAGGCAGACGAGAAACTGATATGGGAATCAATTCCAACGGAGAGAAGATATTAGACGTCACTGGAGACAAAAACTGATTGCGTGACACTCTATATATGTCATTTGTCTGTCTGTCTGTCTGTCTGTCTGTCTGTATGTCTGTCTGTTTCTCTGCAGTCAATACACACACACACACACACACGCACACGCAATCGGGTGACAGGGCCAGCTTATAGCGTGACAAGTGACTGAGATGCTTTCCTTGTTTATAGATTGAACCAGAGTCAAGCTATCGAACGTCCGTTTCAATTCTATAGATCCATGTTTCAACGGATCATCTTAAGGCCGACGACCCGAAAGACTAGAATAATTTTTAAAACTGCAATAATATATCTCAATCTCTGTGGTATTTAACACGCGAGAGATGTGATGCAATGCAACAGAATATTTTTATAGCGCCTCTTCTGAAGAATCACTCAGAGAATCACTCCCGAAGTCATTACTGTATATTGACAAAGAGAGTATGGAGACGAGTTTTAAGTATAGTTTCGAAAAGTGGGCCATAGAATCAGCAGTTGCTAAAGTACGCATATATATACTGTATATATATATACAGTAGAACTTCGTTATAACGGAGTCGGTTATAACGCATGCCCCGAATAACGAACCGAAATTTACGGACCAGTGTAAAGCGCTACCGTATATAGGTTGGTATTGGATATAATGTTTCAAATAATACATTTTTCACACAGTGTAAATGTAATGTGAAGTAAAGCTATGAATTACCAAAGCAAACTGTAATGGGAATCATTTTTTTCCGAAAGGCGTTAAAAAGAATTTGCTATTTGGCAAATCATCTGTGGCGTACTGTGCAGAACGACTCGTAAGCTGGCGATTTTGGACTGCGCTGAATACCCCTCTCTCAGGGCCCAGCGTAACCCGGTTTTAATAGTAAAACAACGGCGAAACAATAACAATCACGAACACAAGCTTCTAGCTTAAAATCGGCGGTCTTCTGCAAACATGACGATAGCGACGATAGCGACCCGATACAACAGTTCTGACGTCAGTTCATCCAATCTAGTTTTAACTATATTATTCATAAGTTGCTAGTGACGTCCGTAGGCAGGGTAGATACGCCCACGTTAACTACCTCCCCGTGGCTGCATGACGTCAAAGCCAAAGTTTGACGTCAGAGCCAAAGTTTTCCGTGTAAGCAATTTCGCTTTTCACAACACAGCTCAACCTACGCTGTGGGTGTTTCGATTGACTTCTTCTTTGGCGGGCTCCGCCCCCAAAACCCATCGCAAATTAATGTAGGCCTTTGACCTTATATGCTTCATCTCCCATCGCTTAAAGATTGACGTGGCCCACGGAATAAAATTTGCAAGTAGACACACGAGTAATCAGTCGATCGAAAATCTCAAGCCGAGAACTACCGTACGAGGACATGGATAGCAGCGGAACCAACAACGCAAAACAGGTAAGCACTAACATGATACATTGTAACAATATCGTGAGACGGATTTGTTTATATGAGAAATTGGATGCTAAGTAAATTCGAAAGTTATAGAATATTAGGCCTATGCCTAGGCTTTAAAGCTGACAAGATATGCAAAAGCCTAAGAATAAAAGATTTTCCAAAATATTGAAAGCTGATTGAATATGAAAAGCCAATGTGCAATCGCGGCGTATAAATAATAAATGACGCCACGGACAAACCGATTAAGCGCAACGCTCTGAAGAGAAATCCAATGCATAGCATCAAAAACGCAGAGGCGAACCTAACTGACAACGTCTGCTGTATCGATAAAACAATCGGATAACAGAAAACCGGCTACAGTTAAAAACTGAAGCGTCAGCGTACAAATAGGCTTACAAGAATAATCGTGCGTAAACATGAGTGCAAGGGTGAAATGGCACAACCAAAATAAATTCCTAGCTGCGCCACTGTGCTTAGAAGCGAACTGTTCCATTGAAAATAAAACGATATAAAATACAGTAACTATAAATGAGAACATGAATTTGTTTTTGCAGGGTGGTGAACAATCAACAGCGGGGCATGGGGCAAATGGCGCCTCAACAGGAGTTCTTTGTCTCCCAAGGTAGGTACCGAAAAAAATTCAAGTATATAAATTAAAACTAGGCATAGACTCAAAATTTATCGATAAATACTTTATGGATGCAAAGCAAAATTTAAACATCCTGAAGATAACGAAATATCGATAACATAGAATAGGTACAGCATGCGTGTAAACTCTGTTTATTTTGTCTTGTAGGGTTTCGCCACGATGATCCGACATCAAGATTCAAGAACACTGTATAGTAGTATAAAAAAAATCATCATTGTCGTATTTTTTTACAAAAATATCATCGATGTCATCCGTTTTGACAAAAAATATTAACAACCAAGTTGTTAAATTATTTGATCAATTTGAGGTCTATTACACCATAGGACCTATGTAAAACACAAAAGTTTTATCCTAAGGGATACAACAGCGAAAAACACATAAAAAGTGAATCGACAATGACTTTTTATAAGTCTCAAACTAGCTAAACATCAACGATATCGATAAAATCTTACACCAATTTGAAAAACTATAAGTACCCATTGAGTCGTAAAATTTTAAGCCATTCGAGAAGGCGAAGTGTAAAACAACACGAGACTAGTAAAACATATGCGACTTTCACTCGTCGTATTTAATGCACATTGTCCGTTCGCACACAAAATACTCTATAATAATAAATATGTGCGAATAGTTTATAATAATCAATGTATTTGATTGATTTCTACAGAATGACGACATATCCTTGGCTAGGACTATATGGAATTTCACAAATAACGAATTATGCAATGGTCTCATGGAAGGATTATCGCACAGAATCCTGACTACACAATGTATACACTGCAGGAGATATACGCACAAGGAATCCCAATAAGCACAGGTGGTCTCAGACAACCAAGGGTGGTTGTCCAAGGGTTAATGCCCATTGAAAAAAAATTTTTTTTCAAATTAAAAACAATAACATGTGAATCAATGCTTTCTGCAGGGCGTAGCGAGAGAGAGGAAGGGACACACATTTCGTAATTGAGCCCCCCCTTAAAACTAACAACTGAGAATATTCCAGATCTACCGCCATGAACATAAAAAAATGGAAGGTTAATCACAATCATAGATCGTAGTCGTTAAAAAAAATTGGCGATTGCGCAAAACAAGCCTTAGGCAAGAGGCGTAGACGAACCTCTTTAATAGTAATACCAAAAATCACCTCTAATACAAGAAGTACAAGAGTAAATATAGGCATGCACAATTAACATCAAGTAAACTATGTAAGAAGAAACACATCGACTAATATCATTGTCCATCATTCTACAACAACAGATACTAAATAATTCGAAAGGTGATGATCACCATCAATTTTTAAAGTCTTTCAGGGACTGTCGGACAGCTGTAATAGTACTTTTACTGGATTCTCGTTCATCATCGTCTGAAGACATGTGTGGTTGAATTTGAAGGAACTGGCTCCTCCCCATTTCATATAACCACATGGTAACTGAAAATGTCTTATTCACTCCCACAATTTCTCGCAATTTAATCACATCAAACCAATCAATGTGGATCTGAGCTGATGGAAGAATATGCAAATTACTCGGAATATGGAAAAGATCAAGGTTCCATTCAAAAGTAAGTAGCATAACGCAATAAGAACGCTGTAATTGGACATTGGTAATGTTAGTTTTGGCGCTTAATTGACATTCGGACAATGGATACGGCAAGTTAAACCAACGGATGTCAACATATTGCTCAGAATTAGCAAAACGCAGTACCAGATAATTATTTGAACCATTAATCACTGCTTTCCGTGTGCGAAAACATCGTAGAATTAAATAGCTGATCAAAAATAAAATGATAAGAACCAATATGACAATAAGTAGGTAGAAATGAAGAGTACTCGGATAAGTACAATCGAATGGAGGAAGAGTGGATGTTAGTGGGAATATATACTGTGGATATGATTCAACCGAGTGTGTACGAGCCGATAGTGTCATAATCAAAACGGTTAGTTTATTTATTCTAACACATAGATAGATAATGACGATAACCAAAATCACTAACCCAGAGAATGAAACAGAAAGTCCAGAAATCATCACGTATTTAAAAGAATTATCCACAAAAGGTTGACGAGATTCACTGACTAACGCACTGTAATCATTTTCAAAAAGCACGGCGCCTTGCTGTATCGCCTGCATAGTTGTTTGAAATTCTTCGTCCAGTGCGGCAAAAACTTGCGCTATCAGATTTTGAAATTTGAAATGGTGGCAAATGAAGAAAAATTGACTGATTCAATAACTGATCAGAACCGAAGGCCTTCCATTGATCTGGATGAAACAGATACTGAAGAATGATCTTATTTGCGCCATACGCAAGAGAAACTTGTGACGTTGCGGAAGAAGAATTCTGGTTCTGTGGTGTTTGAGAAGGAATGTATCCATAAGGAGAATTTATAGCACAACCAGATGGAATCTTAGCAACGCAAGAAAGGCAACCTTTTTAAAAGTTGTAACTCTGATTCTCGACAAATAAGAGACAAATTGAAAATATTTTCGATAATAACCGAATCAGGTGGAAAAGGAATCAATATACTTGGTCGATCAGACAGCAATTTAAATGAGCATAAGTCTGAGACAGCAATTGCATCATCCTTAAACAATGCTACAATGCAGGTGTTTAATTCAGAATTCAAGTTGATATTTGAAATATCCATCAAATAGGAATAATCTCCCAGCTCTAAATTTGGAGCTGTATCCCATATGGCAAATAAACGATGATCTGTAGAAATCGCAAAAAATTTAGGTACATTCACTAACTGCGTAGAAGATTGATGAGTATCTGCAATACTTTTGGGATATGTGATAACTTCATAAAACTTAAAAGATACTAGCAATGTTGAAATAGGAATAGATATAGTAACGTAAAGCAATGTATGTGATTTTGCAGCGACAAAATATGGACGTTTGTAGAAGAAAGATACGTCACGCAGAAGTATGCGAGCGGGTTCATGTCTAGAACGTAGGTCAACAACAATGCGATCTAAAGCATGCTGAATATGAGAACGGTGAAGTAAAGCTGGATGAAGTCTACCAGCAAGTAGTTCCTCAGCAGCCAATCTAAGATGCGTAATGTGATCAAAAATTCTTGTAAAATTAAGTAGACTTCCGGCTAAAAACGTGGAAAAGTGCAAACTATTAGCCCAAGTGGTCCTCAATTGTTGAGATAAGTCTGCCATCCACTTTCCCTGATGCGAGAGCTGTTCATTAATGAAATCCACGCGCTTATTCAAAATACTTGATGCACTAGCAAGTCCTGTGAGTTGTTCAAAATCTTTCAGAATTCGAGCGTCTCTCTGACTAAGAATTTTAATGCGTTCTTCCAAAACTTCTATGTCTGATTTTCGTGCTAACCCAAATAAATGGTATCCGACAGTACCAATTACATCGAACCAACCTCTTTTGAACTTCTGTGACGAAGCATCAGATCGTGAGGTCCGCAAAATAGAGTGGATTTGTCGTATAGACTGCTTAATTTGAGAATGAGCAGCCTTTCGTAATTTACGTAAAGCGTCATAATACGGTGTTGCGCTCTGACATGAGTGTGTATTTGATCGATTTTCATGACTCATGCATGCAAGTGAGGGACTTTCCTCATCTATATCGAATGTTGGCAACTTAAAGTCAAATACATGATAATATGTATCTGTAACAACTTCAAAACGACCTCTAGACTTAAAATATACGCCATAACCATGTCTAAACACGCTATCTTCATGATGAGTGCTGGCGGTGACTGAGCAACTGAAGCATACTAGCAAAAGTTGAATCCAAAAGCCTACAAGGAACACACAAATTCGATGTGGATTTTTCAGAGCCTCCATATCACTAGCTGGCTGTTTTCTCCTCTACCTTCTACTTAGAGGACAGTCTCACAGATAATTATCGATAAAAGAAAATTCTCCCGTCAGACGTCAATACGGATCGTCCTAATGGCCCCTAGGAGATATTTGAGAAAAGCAATGCCTGCAGGCAGAATAACACATTTGTGAACGTGGCTCTATCAGTGGTCGGTCACATTAATGCTTTCTATGCATAATATGTATTTATTTACGTCGTTTTCGCCTGTGACCTGTTTTAGTTCTGGTCACATAAAATGCTCTCTTTAGCGCATCCGTAACATCACGTTCGTTAATCCACTGGGGTTTAAATTTCGGATTTGCCCATTCAACTTTATAAAAAGTTTCTTTTCCGATTTTCTTCTGGGCTAAAAGACGATTTACTGAATGCCACTCTTCATCAGGCGTGTCAGGGTTTGGCGGGTCCAAATTTTTCTGCGAATTCGAATCAGGTGGGTCACCTGGACAAACATTAGGCATTTCATCCAGTGAAGTATCTGGTGGATCAGCAGTAGGTGAGGAAGCGTAATCTCGACGGTCAACGAATTTTTTTAATCGTTCAGAGTTAACGGGGTGTGCAAGGACACGGTTGGTTTGATTATGACGCAACATAAAAGTGTGATTACCTACCTTTGCTGTAATGTAATATGGACCTGAATACCTAAGTGATAACTTCTTTGATAGTCCTTTCTTCACTTGAGGAGTCATTAGCCAAACTAGATCACCAGGTTGAAACGTTGGTTCTGACACGTTCTTATCATGCGCTCTTTTATTTGAATCCTGCATGATTTTAGTTCTGTCTGTAGCCTCTTGATGTGCGGCAGCCAAACGCTTTGTTATATTTAAGGCATGCTCTTCGGGAGTAAGTGACTCGTCTTCCATATTTGGCAAAGAAACATCAATGCCGAGTCGCATTTGAGTTCCATGCATTAGATAGAATGGGGAATAATTCAAACGAGCACTTGTAACAGCACGTATGGAAAATAAAATAGTTGGTATATATTGCGGCCAATCATGCTGATCTTTACATAGAATTCTAAGAGATTGCCATAAATGACGATTGACTCTTTCACAAGCCCCATTGGTTTGCGGTCTAAAACCAGAGGTATGCAATCGATGAATGCCATACTTACGAGACAGTTGTGCAACAATACTGCAAAGAAAATTACTTCCACGATCACTAAGAAGTGATTTCGGGGACCCATAGCGAGTGATGATTTGAGAGTAAAGAATGTCCGCAATCGTGCTAGCTCGCTGATCTCTCATGGGGAATGCTTCGGGGAATCGTGTCAAACTTTCAACAAATAGCAGTAAATAACGAAAACCTTCTTGGCTTTGTGGTAACACCAAAATATCCATATGCCAGCGACCAAAAACTTCGCGGATAGGTAGTGATTGCAAAGGATTTTTCTTGGCATTAGTGGGATATTTACAGCGCTGACAGCTTTCACATGATGCAATGTGATTTTGAACGTCCACATGCATATGTTTCCAAAAATACTTTTGACGAAGGCTCAGGTAACAACGATGGAATCCCGGGTGAGAAGATTCTTCGTGAAATCCTTGCAATAACTTTTCTCGAAGGTTTCTAGGAATTACCAGCTGACAAAGAGTAGATCTAGAACAATTGCGCGAACGTGGTTGAAAATAATGATAAAGTATATTATCACGTAAGACGTATTCATTTGCCTCAAATGTTAATTTACGCGCATCAACATCATTCTCAGGTAAAGTTCCATTTTCAAGGTAGTCAATAATTGGTGAGGCATCAGGACAAAGCCTTTGCTGTGATGCAATGTCACAAATAACGTGTGAGTCGGAATCTGGAGATTTAAGTTCATCCTCAAATATGACATTCATACCGGGAATAAGTTCTAAGTCTGAATTCGATGGTGCGACAGTAGCTAATATTGAATCATCAGCCGCCGTGTCAATTGCTGAAGATGAAGGAAACTCAAGACGCGAAAGAGCATCGGCGTTGGTATTCTTACGACCACTTTTGTATTGGATGTCAAAATGATAACCTTGTAATAATAAAGACCAACGCAGTAGTCGTCCTGTAGTTGATGTTTTAAGCGACTGCAAAAATTTCAAACTGATATGATCGGTATAAACGGTAAAATAAGAGTTAGCCAGATAACAATTAAACTCTCTAATTGCTTCGACAAGAGAAAGACATTCCAAATGTGTGATTGAATAATTTCGCTCGGCCGGTGACAGTGAACGTCCACCATAACAAATGGGGTGCTCTCTACCAGACGAATCCTGCTGCGCTAAGATGTATCCTATGCCAATGGTAGAAGCATCACAATTAATTATGAACGGCTTCGAAAGGTCTGGATACACCAAAACCGGAGCATTGCACAAAGCATGCTTCAGTTTGTTAAAAGCTTTTTCGCATTGGTCGTCCCAAAGAAATTCAACGTCCTTCCGCAGCATTTGATGGAGTGGGTTTGCAATGCTGCTGAAGCCCTGGATAAAACGACGATAATAGCCAGCAAGACCCAAGAAAGATCGAACGTCTTTCTGTGTTTTTGGATGAGGGTATTGTTCAACCAGTTTAACCTTAGATTGGTCGACTTCAATTCCTCTAGCCGACATGTAGTGACCTAGGTACAATACCTTTGGTAGTCCAAATGTGCACTTTTTAGGATGTAATTTTAAGCGTGCAGCTGTAAGGCGATCAAAAACCTCTTGTAAATGCTGTAAATGCATTTCGAAATTCTGACTGAAGACCAAAATATCGTCTAAGTAACACAACACTGATTGAAAGGTCATGCCCTTAAAAATATGAGCCATAAGACTCATGAAGGATGCGGGTGCATTTGATAAGCCAAATGGTAATCGTAAAAATTGATATTGACCCGAGTGTGTTACAAAGGTTGTCTTTTCTTTGGACGCTGGGTCCATTAAAATTTGATGGTAGCCAGATTTTAAATCTAAAACACTGAATATGGCTGGATGGTTATCAGCTAAAGCATCGAACACGTCAGTCAAATTTGGCAAAGGAAAATTAATTGGAATTGTTATTTTGTTAAGTTTCCGATAATCAACGCAAAAACGAATCTCGCCGTTTTTCTTTTTAACCAAAACAACTGGTGAACCCCACACAGCTTGTGACGGTTCAATAACCCCAGATTTTAGCATCTGCTCCACTTGAATGTCTATTTCTTTTTTAGCTTCAGCCGAATGTCTATAGCATCTCTGCCTAATTGGTACTTCAGTGGTTGTATGAATCGTATGCTGAATAAGATTAGTACCTTGTAAATCATCAAGCGATTTTGCAAAAATATCAATATTTCGTCCCAATAAATCTTCTAATTTCTGATTCTCCGAATCTGTCAACAAATCTGAATGATATTTAAGTCCAAGCTTTTGCAATGCAGCTGTGACCGAATTGTTAACTAAATCGTTTGTGGAATTATTCATTTCTGCAGGAAAAGAAGTGGCCAAAGTAGAAGAATGTGGTGTATTTGGATGATTCATGTTTGTAGACATGGGAATATCTGTGGTACCATGAACTGGAAAAGACGATGGTTCATCAAAAATATCACTCTGCGATACAGGCTCAATCGATGCTAATGGTCGCCTTGGAGATAACCAGATCACACGACCCGTTGGATTCAACACGCGGCACATGGTTGCTGAAGGGAATGTATAAACTAAGCTGCGCGCCAATAAAAATTGTTGACGGCTTTGCGATTTCAAAGGTTCAATTAAACATAACTGCGGTGTTATGTGTCTGGGTACCGACATAGGAACCAAAATTTCAGAATGCGGAGGCAAAACTGTTGGACGTTTCGGGAATAAAATATTGGGCTCTTTTTCTAAACGTGGTAAAGGCTGCAGCGGTCATATTGTCGTACAACGTTAAAATTCGTTCTTTAAAGTCAATTTGTGCTTTAGTTGCCTCCAAAAATCAAGACCTAGAATTAAATCATAGGCAAGGTTTGGCAAAACACGACATTCAAAAGGAATAGAGAGACCATTAATTTTATTGTAATTTTACTTTGCCCAAAAAGGTCAACGGGTTTCCCATCTGCTAAACATAATTTTTGAAACTCGTTAGTTTCCAAACGACGCAAAGGCAAGGCCAAACGTTTGAAAAACTGTTCAGACACAATTGAATAATAGGCACCCGTGTCGATCAAAGCTAAAATTTTAAATCGTGCAACCTGCACTTGTACAGTATTTTTGCTGAAAGATTCTGTGATTAATGCAGCTTGGACCCTGCCCATTCCAGCGAAATGGACGGGTGAAATGTCCTATAGGTTTGGCTGTGACCGAGCAGATCGAGCTGCTCGACATACTGACTGTAGATGGCCTCGGCGATGACAATAGAAGCATGTTTTTTTCACGAGCAGGGCATGAATAGTTTCTATTATGCTTACCCCCGCAGTTTCCACAACGCGGCGGTGTTCCTTGGTTAGTCCAGTCGGGTTGATTTCCTCGATTCGGTGTCTGGCGCTGGTTCGTAAAGAAGCGGCGCTGATTAAATGTTGTCTGCGGCGGTGTACGACGTGAGTCTTCTTGGAATTGAACTCGACGCTGCGGTGTTGTAGAATCCGCAGACGGTGACGGTGAGCGCGACGAAGGATTGACCACATTGATCCGTAACTTACGGATCTCGGCTTTCATCTCTGCTAGTTCGCGAGCGGTAGCTTCGAAAGGAGAATCGTCGAGAGCGCTGTCTCGAAGCGAGAGTTCTGTAATTCGTCCCCATTGACGAAGGTCTTCTAGCGACGACAGTTCATGCTGGATTACGTGTTGACGAATACTCGGTCGAAGACCGTTGAGGGCGATAAAGTAGAGGTTTTCCTCCCCCACACCGATTTTCTGGCCTGCTTTTAAGACGGCGGTGAGGTAATCGTCGATTGATTGTCCTTTCGCTTGTTTTAGGAGCCACAGGTCGGCTGTGGATTTCCAGGCGTGCGCGGCCTGTGGTCCATATCGCTCAATTAATGCCCTTTTTAAGTCATCGATAGATTCTCGAATGCGCGACGACTGAGTATGGTACCAAGCCGCCGCCCCTTCTTTGAGAAGCAAGGGTAGAGCTGCAAGTCTAGAGTCTCGATCCGCACGTCTGAACGTCGCCCACAGTTCAAAGTTTTTTAGAAACTCGTTGATATCTTCCTCGGGCTTCCCGTAGAATGGACTCGGGAGTAGCGCATTAGAACCTTCGGTCATGTTGTCGTTGTAGAAGAAAAGAGGCGAATCGCGCTGAAGCTCGTCAAACGATGTCTCTGTATCGAAGTGTGGAAGCGTCCTCCGGGGAGTTGACTCAGGACAACCGCAGGCGTCTGGATCCGGAATCGATGTTGGACTGTCGACTAGTAAACACGGTTCGACTGCCGGATTTGGTTCGACGGATGTTGTTTCAGGCTCGGTCGGTTGCGTATTGCCTGGATTGAGAAGTCGTCCACTGCGTAAGTAGCAATACCCGGTAGTATTGTTTTCGGGAGCACTCATAAGTGTAGAAGGGTCGTTTCGACTTTCGTGCCCCGAAGTTGTAGATGTTTGGTGATCGTTGAAGTTCGTTGGATTATCGACTTCTTCGGCGAAACGGAAGACCCAGTTGATCGTTGGCACCAGATGTTCGTTCTTGTTGATCATTCAGTTGTGGATCTTCATTCAGCGGCGATTGTTGAAAGTTGTTGCTCGTAGAAGAATTCTGCGAGGTCCGGTCGTCTCCACCATCTGTGGCGTACTGTGCAGAACGACTCGTAAGCTGGCGATTTTGGACTGCGCTGAATACCCCTCTCTCAGGGCCCAGCGTAACCCGGTTTTAATAGTAAAACAACGGCGAAACAATAACAATCACGAACACAAGCTTCTAGCTTAAAATCGGCGGTCTTCTGCAAACATGACGATAGCGACGATAGCGACCCGATACAACAGTTCTGACGTCAGTTCATCCAATCTAGTTTTAACTATATTATTCATAAGTTGCTAGTGACGTCCGTAGGCAGGGTAGATACGCCCACGTTAACTACCTCCCCGTGGCTGCATGACGTCAAAGCCAAAGTTTGACGTCAGAGCCAAAGTTTTCCGTGTAAGCAATTTCGCTTTTCACAACACAGCTCAACCTACGCTGTGGGTGTTTCGATTGACTTCTTCTTTGGCGGGCTCCGCCCCCAAAACCCATCGCAAATTAATGTAGGCCTTTGACCTTATATGCTTCACATCTAAGTCCTAAGCCAAGAAAATTAAATCATTTTGAAGTAATGCTTATCTTTCGATCGCTGACATTTCTCTCTATACGCTTAGCTCATTGTACGAGGCTTATAATCAAAAGTTCCAACCAAAGGCTGGCCACAAGGCCAATGTGTGTGTCTATATATATGAACTCGTGTGATATTACGAGGAATTGACATTTAAACGGGTGCCGTTATTGCAGTTTCACTGTAGTAATGAAAGTCACAAATCCCGGTCGGCTGCAGACATTAAAAATAACGACATGAAGTGTGTAAGTGTAGGTAACTGTATCGGAGTAACGTGCCCGCCTCCCCCATACCCCCTCCCAGCTACGATGGGGCGGGGGAGGGGAGGGCGGCATGCGCCAGAGGTGCCGCCCATCTGCAGCGCCCCCGTGCGCTCCGCTCTTAAAGTGTTATTTCGGATTTTAGGTACATCTTTGTTTATCGTCTAATCGTAAAGGTTTTTATCGTTCCTATTCCACGAAACGGGCAATCGATTTCAGAGTCGAGTGTTACATCTGCAGCAGCAGCAGCAGCAGCAGCAGTGGCGACGACGACGACGGCGACAGCAGTTCACTACCGAGCAGCAAACGGCTCATGACGCCGACTGCCACTGGAGCACAAGACGAATGCCGAAATAATAGTCGACTCATAGGACGGCGGCACAGAGAAGCATTTTACGAGCGAATACTCTAAACCTCTTCCCTTCCTCTATCTCTCTCGCCCCTCATCTCTCACTCCGAATCCTCCTCTCTCTTTCAGTCTGTCTGGCTGTCTGTCTGTCTCTCTCTTTCTCTCTGTCTCTGTCTGTCCGTCTCTCTTTCTCTTTCTCAGTCGGGTGAATCGATACAATATATACTGTCTTTTTTCCACCTCTCGATATCTGGCTAATGCTAATCCATGTCGCGCGCGGTCATAGGCCGCCTCCGCCGTCGCCTAGTGTAGGTCGCGTCGTAACTGACTCCTCCTCGAAGGCCGGCGAGCATGTCGGCTGTTCGTTTGAACGACGAAATGTCGCTGTGCGTCAAGGATATTCTCGGCGGCGGCGGCGGCGGCCTGGCGTCCGCTAATCTCTAATCCGCTCGCCGCAACAGGGGAAGAACCCCGTGCAGCCGCAACAACCACCACCATCACTTTGGCAGTCAGACGACATCGGATATGCATAGAACAAATTGACAGCAACAGAAACAGATAGAGATAGAGATTAATGGATGGACGGATGAATAGATATACACGCAGACAGAAATAGATAATTAGATATATAGGCAGATAAGTAGTAGATAGATAGATAGATAGATAGATAGATAGATAGATAGATAGATAGATAGATAGATAGATAGATAGATAGATAGATAATATAACAAGGTATATAATATAACAAGGTAACGGTTTAAAGTGGTTCAGTGGGACTGCCCTGTGTGAGATGGAGAGAGAGAGAGAGAGAGAGAGAGAGAGAGAGAGAGAGAGAGAGAGAGAGAGAGAGAGAGAGAGAGAGAGAGCGAGAGAGACACACACAGAGGCAGAGACAGAGAGAGAGACAGACAGACAGACAGAGACAGTGTGTTGCAGAACTGCAAACAACAGCCAGTGTCTCTTGGTCATCTGTTGTGGCGATCCATCGATTGAAGGCAATATACGACATCGTCAGCATAAATGCTTTCAGTGACTGATGACAAGATTAATCGCTTAATTCAGCCGTAGAACCGTTTTCGAAAGCGACCACTGATTTCACAAAGCTAACAGATTAAAACAGACTTACAGCTGACGTCCATAAATAAAAATCCTCTTCGCTCTCTCCTCCCTTACACTCCCTCCCCGCTCTTTTCGTCCTCCCCTTCCATCTTAAAACTCAAAAAGAAGTCATCATTACTGACTGGTAGTTTCTTTTAAAAACGTAAAATAGGTCCCGTACTCGAACGAGTGAAACCTGGATAATGAACAAGAAATATCACGGTCTTTGAATTATGATGCTACAGAAGGCTATTGAGAATCAGTTGATGGACAATGTTACAAACGATAGAGTTCTAGAAAGTAGCAAAAGCACAGCAATGTGGAAATGGGATACAGGAGTATCCAGAACAATCTCTATGGTCACTGATCTATGCCCACCAGCAAGAAATCTGCTTCTGCCATTGGCGTCTATTAATAGACGACAATGGTTTCTATGGTTTCTGCCCACCAGTGGGCGGAGCAACCGGACTTTGTTGGTAAACACTGGATACCCCTATAGGGCCCAAATACGAAGAAAAATGTCCTACGCTCAGGCAGGGCCTGTTTTAAGAAAAAATTATCACTGCACTAAACTCATAAAATTTGTGGACATCCGCACGAAAAACAAGCAAAAAAGGTCGTCTGGAAAATTGATCACTGAACAAAGCACAGAAAATTGCATTTTACCACTGCACATTTTCATTTCATCACTGCACATTTTGTGTATCACTTCACGTTAAAACAGGCCCTGCTACGCTGGTCACATCAAGAGAGGTTCAGCCGGAGACCTATACCACCGACAGTAATGGAAGGTAGAATAGAAGGAACAAGGGGAAGGGGGCGACCGAGAAGAAGTTGGATGGACGACATCTTTGACTGGACAAACACAAAGATCTATGGAGCCCTAAAATGAGCGGCAGAAGATAGAGAGAATTGGAGGAAAATGGCCGTCAACCCTCTGACAGATAATTATAAGACTCTAACGAACTTAGGACTTCCGGCGCTGATCTACGTGTACTAGGCAAGCAGGGACGCAGGTGGCTCACGGCATTAATTTATAGTAGTTTGCCATTGCTTTCTCTTTCTCTATAGACCCGCGCTTTACCTTCGCAGCTTAAAACGTTGTTGCCAATTTATCGACGCCTAAGCGAAGAACGGCTTGACTGGCCTTCGGCACCACGACTAGATCCCGGGATGGTCACCCATCCAAGTACTAACCGACGACGAAGAAGAAGAAGAAGAAGAAAAAGAAGAAGAAGAAGAAGAAGAAGAAGAAGAAGAAGAAGAAGAAGAAGAAGAAGAAGAAGAAGAAGAAGAAGAAGAAGAAGAAGAAGAAGAAGAAGAAGAATAAGAAGAAGAAGAAGAAGAAGAAGAAGAAGAAGAAGAAGAAGCTTTGCTTGCACATTTTATTATATTATTATTTTACTACTATATTATTATTACTGTATTATTATTATTATTACTGTATTACTATTATTACTGTATTATTATTATTATTATTATTATTATTATTAATCGTTTAGTTAGTACAAAAAGTGACAAGTAAAGCGCTAAAACAACACCTCAAAAAGCCAAAGTACAGATCATATTTTTATTGCCATTAGGGTCTATTAAAGCAAGAAGCATCTTCAACGACCACGGACCGTTTGATTAATGGAAACTTGCGGAATCGGTAAATGCTTGGCTGTCAGTGACTAAGTGTCCTGTACGCGAAGGAGGAGGAGAAGGAGGAGGAAGAAGAAGAGGCGGAAGAGGAGGAGGAAGATGAAGAGGAGGAGGAGGAGGAGGAGGAGGATGCGATGGCAGTCAGCGAAGTCAAGTCGGTCATGGCGGCACACAGCTTGATTGTATGTCTATAACGTAGAGATGGTAACGAGACTACAGGCACTGGAAGAAGCAGGAGGTCCCGGATGAGAAGGAGGAGTAGGAGGAGGAAGACCGGCAAAACAGATCGACGACGACAGAGGAGGTCGACGTTGAATGCCAACATGGACGCCATCCCCACCTACCCCCGCACCCCACCCCACCCATCCTATCCTCCCACACACACTCCGTCAACCGCAACAACGGAACGAAAGCACCGCGCACGCAAACCGAGCGCCGGACGTTTTGCACACGGACACACACACACACACACACACACACACACACACGTAGACGCCACCTACCGGCCGCCCTGTGCGGTTCGTCTCGTCGCTTCGACCGAACATAGTTTCGCTTGCGCTGAAAAATGATCTTTGGTCGCCGCTATTGCTATTGTAACCGAAAGACTGACGCGTGCCGCTCAGAATATGTATTGATTGCTTGATGATCACTCAATCTGCCGCTTCCAGAAAAATCCAAATGTCCCAAATTCCATTAAGTGAGCAATTTCAAACGTAGGACAAACTCCAGCACTTAGGCTATCAGCGCTATCTAAAGGCAAGCAGTACCATCCGCTACAAAGTATCACAAAACGAGTATCCTATGAATACAGTATCAGCTAATATGATAGGTTGATGTTGCACACTTCGTTTAGCAGATATATCGCAGGACTCTGACAACGTTATGCGTAGGCGCGGAAGCATGATCTGAAGCAATTAGCTGCAATATGTTTCACACTGCCCCCCTCCCCACGCCCTATCCCCGAATAAGCATGGGCCATGGACCCAGCGGTTTTGTGTTACTCTACTGCGGGGGGTTCAACCAAGGCTTAATTTATTATTTATTTTCGATGGCCACGGTTCACCACCCCGAAATTGATAGAGGACGGCCCTACACAGAGGGTCTAAATTTTTGGCATTCGGCAGTGTGGTTATCCCGCCCCCTCTCAATCACATTATACCAATTCCTGGCCACGCCCCTGGAAACAGTGCCGATAAATATGCAAATCACACTTAACATCCCATGAGTCCCATGACTGATCTCAGCAGTGGCGTAGCGAGGGGCGGTGGAGGCAGCCGCCCTCGGGCGCCGAGGTGGAGGTGGTAGTAAAATAAATAAGCGACATTTTCCTTTTTTGCTCATCAGGGCTCTTTGGAGGCTGCGATTTACAAATTGTAGGCCGCTCAGTCACTCCTATCGACTAAAGTTCAACAGAGATCCGGATAAATAAAATCAGATATGTATTAGACAGCAAATATCATTTATAATTCATATTATTCATCGCCTATTATAAATAGTAGCATACTATAGGGCCTAAAGTATTACATAATATAATTTCAATATATATACGCCTATTAATTATTTTGAGGCTCCTTTTTAGGCAAAGGCCAGGGCAAAGCAGGGGGCGGAGCTAGGGTGTCCGGCGCCCGGGGACAAAACATACTGATGGCGCCCCCTCAACTTGACGGAAACCCTAAGAAGCAAAAAAAGGGCGCCGTTCTGTCCATTTTGGCGCCCCTTCATTCTTCATTTAACTTCGTCATTACCATGACAAGCAGAAAAAGGTCATCACCCGCAGCGGAACACCCTGCCTTAAACCAATTTTGGCGCCCCTTTCACCTTGGTGCCCGGGTACAACTGTACCCCCTGCTCTCCCCTAGATCCGCCTCTGATCGCCCTACTAGGCATTCCGCAAGATATTCGGCATTACTTTCATTTAGTTGATGTCCCTCGTTCTCGTACAGTCATTGGCGTTAGTGTGTAGTATGAAATGGCTGGGTGTGCTCTATTTCGAACCCTGTAGATCGAAATCGAGAATGATATTGTTGATTAATCTTGCAAAGGTTAAAGCATGGAAGATGGAGCAAGAGGAAAATGCGGATTTTGTCGGAGAATTTCTTCAAATCGATTAGATTTTTGCAAATCTATGTCCTATACACCCTCTATTCAACAGGCCTTGAATTGGCTACTCTCACTCAGCGAAATAATTATAAAATTTGTTTTTGATGCCTATAAAACTTGTTGTATGCCCATAATGAACCAGATATCTTAATACGCGGCTCTTCCCTCGATCGCCCAGCCGGTAAAGTGGCCTGCCTTGCTCTGCTCTCCCCCTTGACATGGCCTGGGTTACGATGATGTGACCATGCAAGACCTTTACCGAGCAATAAAGGCACCGGCCATCATCTGAAAGCGTTGGTATAGGTGGCGCTCCAGACAGAGGCGTAGCGAGGGGGCAAGAGGAGCATATGCCCCCGGGCGCCGAGGCGCCAAAATCGGGTATTTGGGTACGTGAAGTGCATAATAAATAAGAAGAAACATGTGCGACGACCTTTTTTGCTCGTCAGCAGTGTTAGGGGCGCCAACGGTACACTTTGCTCCCGGGCGCCGGATACCCTCGCTACGCCACTGGCTCCAGACGCATTATCCAGCAATTGCGCGCCCCCTCCCACCCCATCCCCCGGGGGCAGCACTAGTGATGCCTCCTCCTTTTGTCTTCAACAACCAACAAAAACCCAAACTCAATTAAGCGACTCTTAAAAACAAGTTGCAGTATTTTGATGTCTACGGGGGCGTGCCTAGGGTATTTGGTGCCCGTGACAAGCGGGGTTAGGGGTACATATGGAGGGGGTTTTGTCAGACAAATTAAATTAGCATGCTAACAGATCATAAATTAACAAGTCATGAATTCTGTTGACACCCGATTAAAACTGAAATTGCACTTTTCTTGCTTTTACTGATGTAAACTGGTCTAACAGTGGTCTCTCTCTCTCTCTCTCTCTCTCTCTCTCTATATATATATATATATATATATATATATATATATATATATATAATATATAAATGCATGTGCTCCTCAAAGTCAGTTTTCTCGGGTTCTTCTCTTTTTAGGCTGAGTAGAGCAATATAACAGTTCTGGTGCCCTTTAAGAATGATGTCGTTGGCATCTGGCCCTATGTGTCACACCCTGGACACGCCACTGATTGTATATTATAGGATGACCTCACTTTCTATGGCAAGTAATGCAAGATTTGCAAGTGCATTGCTGGTCGACACCGCAAGTTAGAACGTTTTCCTTTAAATTTCAAGCTAATTTTAAGTGGCTTAGGAGGCATTACTGCCTGTGTGAAAGCCACTAGGGGGCACTAACGGGGCTTGAACCCGCTCCGTCAGCCTGACGCTCCAGCATGTAACCCACTCCGCCATCTTTCGCCCGCTGGAAAATTACATAATAACTTCATTTAAGAGTGTAGTCAAACATAAACAAATACATGTAAGTATACCAGCGTAACTGTCGCAAGATTTGTATTAATTAAAGTTCGAAAGATGCTTGGAATAAACCACAGCTTTTGATATCTGATAGCCTATTATTTATTCATGCCTTTATAACTTCCCGGTTTTTCGCGATGATGAATAATTAATTAGCGAAGAAAAATCTAGGGTGCGTATGAGGGGCGGCCAATGAAGGAGACACGTGCCTCTGTGTACCCCCCCCCCACCCCCACACACACCCCGGTATCTCTGCTCATGATGATTTGCGGCGTGTTTCTGAACGTAATTACTTTGAAATTGACTTTCCACACTATCAGTCAAATCGGTCGTTATTCGTGGTCTCTCTCTGTCTCTGTCTGTCTCTGTCTGTCTCTGTGGTCTTCATCGTTACTTACGACGCTAATACAGAATCGGATGAAGAAGTTATTTATTCAAGCGAACGAAGAACTGACCGCAGAAGCTTACGACAAACCATCCGCGGATTATTCCTTTTGAAATGACCGTAGGGCAGGGACAAAGCCCGACATGGAAATGGATTGTCGGTGTCGGTCGATGGACGGACGGATGGATGGACGGATTGGATATTGGTCGCTGCAGTCGCTGCCAAAGGGTAAAAAGGCAATAAGTCGCGTCGTCGACCGAAGCACCGCGGCGCAGTAATCTAATCGGCCGGGGAGACGATTGCCGCCGTCGTGTCTCCCTCCGCGTCGGTCACGTAAGACGGAGCGACCGACGATCCTCGAAGACTAACCCGGAATCCGAATGAAAGCGGAGAGAGGGGGAGGGGAGAGGGAGAGGGAGAGAGAATCTTCTAGTAAGTTTTCTTGGTCGCGATGGGCTTTTCAAATAACATAGACACGAAGCACATATTGCGTATCGAAACTGGTGATTATCCTGAAAGAAATTGCGAAGAAAAGAAATGTAATAATTATGTATGTTTTTGCATTGCATAGTGCATACTCCGAATTACGCTTGTGTTTTTTGTAGAATCAAAGAGACAACAGCTGGAGCGGGCAAAGGAAGTTAGAATAAAGGGCGGTTCCAGGAATTCTTGGTGGGGATGAAAAAATGTATAGGAAGTTGGTGGGGAAGGGTGGTACAAAGTGAAGAAGAAAAAAGAAAAGAAAAGAGAGGAAAAGGTCATTGTTAGTGTTTTGCCCACTAAATGTTAAAAAGCCTTGAAAAAAGGCAGACAAGCAAAAAAGGTCATTCGCAGTATTTTTCACTATTTATAAAAACTCACTGGAAAAAGTTGACAAGCTAAAAAAGGTCACCCGGAACCCCGGTGGGGATGCATCCCCAGCCATCAGCATGGTGGGTGGAACCGCCACTGGTTGTATCAGTGACTCTGGTTTTCAACAAAGAAGAAATCCCACCAAATCACCTAAAATTAATTTTTCCTATAGTTATAATAAATTAATAATAATTATTATTGTTGTTGTTGCTATTCTTTCTTCTTCTTCTTCTTCTTCTTCTTCTTCTTCTTCTTCTTCTTCTTCTTCTTCTTCTTCTTCTTCTTCTTCTTATTATTATTATTATTATTGCTGTATTATTATTAGTATTATTATTGCTGTATTATTATTATTATTATTATTATTATTATTATTATTATTATTACTATTATTATTATTATTATTATTAGCTGTTTGCCCGTCAAGCATGACGGGGACGCTTGGCTGTTAAACTATCAGATATTTTATTCAGCCAATGCTTTCCGATATATTACATTTTTTTTGCAAATAAGGTAAACGATCAATTGAGCGATATTCTCGGCAAACACAGTACGTATTCCGGATAGACAATGATTGCGAGATCCCAGTGGCAGTCAACGGAGCAAACAGTCCCTTTACTGCCGGACGCACGCTATAATTAAATTGCCGACACAGAATGAGATGTAACAGCGCCGGCTCGACAGTGACAGATAAACGCAAAGGGCCGGGTAGAGTGCTTTCCAGATTAAGATCGAAGACTTCCTACGCTACTTCGTCGTCGCTCGCCGCCGTGAATGTTAAATTCGGCCGGCTGGTGGCGCCACTGGCACTAAAAGCGCGTCACGGCCCGGATAAATCTGACGCGGCGGTATACAGTACAGGACTATCTCGCGCAGTCCGGGGTCCGGTTGATGTTACCGAGAAGCGTCGGCAGAGGCGCTCCGATGGACGGTGTAAATACCGCGGCCGGAACGACGGTCGGGCCGGGCCGGGCCGGGCCGGCCGGTCGACTCATAAAGCCACAACCGGCCGGCTCTTTAGATATCCTTAACTCAATCATGCCTATCTGGAGTCGCAATCAATCACTTCCTGACCGCGTACAGCCGGGCAGATGACGATGGACGCCTTCCCTCCATCCGGCCGGCCGGCCAGACCGGACCGATCGGGGGCGTCCCATCAGAAGCAGCGCTCATTCTCTCCAAGTCGACTTCTCCGGACGATAATTAATGTCGCTGACTGTACTTGCGCGCCGCCAAAGCAGCGGCATCAGTGGCCACGAGTGAATCAATAGCCGTGAATGGCTCTTCTCACCAACACCGCCTCACCCCCCCGGCCTTCAGAGATTCGTCGTCGCACTTTCCACGACCGTCTCTGCCTCCCTCCGATCTTCGGTTCCTCTCTGGCGCATCCGCCACTGTCTCCCCACGCCCCCTCCCCCCGGGCGAGCCACGATATCCTTGGACCATCCATCGAAGAACACATCGCGGACAACAGCGCTGTACCCTTTGCAAAAAGCTTCGACGCCTGCCTGCCTGCCTGCCTGCCTGCCTGCCTGCCTGCCTGCCTGCCTGCCTGCCTGCCCCAGGGGCGTGCATGACGATGACGGTTCTAATCAAAACGAGTATCAGCTTCTTCATCGGGAAGAAAGAAGGATTGCAAACAGGTTGAACTGAAATGCGATGTAATTAAGTGAGATGATTGCAGGAATGCGAATAGCAGTGCACAAGCAAATCTGCCTATAATTGAGAAGCACTTAGAACAAGATATACATTGATCAGTTTCACAAGGCGTGAATGGATCTACGCTATGAATGATAGGTAACAGACATTTAAAACGTCACATTAAGGTAGAAATAAAGTAACATATATATATATATATATATATATATATATATATATATATATATATATATATATATATATATATATATATATATGAACATCTTCCTAGCACAGGACATGACAAAAATTTGTTTAAGAAACGAGTTGAGAGGTACAGGCAACATTTCTTTAGAGCCCATGGGGTAGACAGATGGAATGAATCAGATGATAAGACCGGGGCGTAGCCAGGAATTTGATTTGGGAGGGTATAAATATTTTTGCTGGGTATAAATCTTAACTATAAACCACATAAACCATATAAACCACATAAAATCACATATAAATCACATAAAAAACTTTAAGGTAGACTGATTTTGGGGGATTATATATACCGATATACCCCCCGTCGCTACGCCCCAGGAGAAAACAGTCTCAGCTATTAGTGTGAATGCACTTAAAACACTTAAGTACACTGGGATATTAGATTAAGCATTTATATGTTGGTTTGATTTGTACATAGTGATATATGGTACATAAAAATATGAAGAACTGCAATTTATATATGTGAGTTCCTTTGACATTGTATACTGCAAATTGTGTATATTTTGTAGAATCAAAGATAACAGCAGGGGCGTGGCGACGGGGGGTATATCGGTATATATACCTCCCAAATCAGACTACCTTAAAAAATTTTATGTGTTTTTTTTAATTTTTCAAAGTTTTTAAAGATTTATACCCCCCACCAAATCACATTATACCCCCAAATCAAAATTCCTGGCTACGCCCCTGGATAACAGCTGTAGCGGACAAACGGAAGCTGACATAGAGAAGGCTCTAAGAGTGACAGTGGTTTTCAACACAGGAGAAATACTGCTAAACCACTTAAAATCCAGTTATCATCATCATAATCATCATCCTCATCATCATCATCATCGTCGTTGTCGTCGTCATCATCATCGGCCTCATAGTTGATTGTTACTGTCGAGGTCACTCAACAAGATGGCGGTATGTTGGTTTCAACTTTCCGCTGTCTTTACCGTGGATTGGATACACTTCCAGTGGCTATTAATTCCTATGGTTTTATCAGAAGATCGACCAATCCAGGCCTGAATTTTCCTGGCGCACCGAGTCTCCACGTGTAGACTTGGATTCGAGTGCTTTCTCGTTTCCAAATTAACTATAAAATTACGACCGAATTGATCTCTAATGGCGCTATATAAATAAAACACAACTGGGAAGTCGTCTTTTCTCTCTCTCTCTCTCTCTCTCTCTCTCTCTCTCTCTCTCTCTCTCTCTCTCAGTGTCTCTGTCTGTCTCTGTCTCTGCCTGTCTCTCTGTCTCTTTTCTTCTTTGACAGCAAATCAATGATGCTAAATGTCATTTCGGTGCAACGCGGACAACAAAGGAGCAACCATGCAAATAAAATTTTGTCTGTCTGTCTCTCTCTCTCTCACTTTGCCTGTCTGTCTCTCTCTCTCTCTTTCTGTCTCCTCTGTCTGTGTCTGTCTCTATCTCTGTCTGTCTGTCTGTCTGTCTGTCTCTGTCTGTCTGTCTGTCTGTCTGTCTGTCTGTCTGTCTGTCTCTCTCTCTCTCTCTCTCTCTCTCTCTCTCTCTCTCTCTCTCAAACTACCAACCTCTAATAGTTGAATAAAACTCACCAATGTCATATCCATGCAGACCGACGAATTCATACATATGTGTTTTGCGTAAAACGAAGTACAGGTACTTACCTTAATAAGTTGACTTTCTCGAGTAAACTAATTATTACTTATTTATTGCATATTTTAAGCAATTTGCTTTAGTGATAAAGTCAGAAAGCAAATTCCCACTGCAGTCCTTAATATTCTGATTTCAAAATTTTAGTCACATCTACTGAAGGGCCTGCCTGATCTTACATGAAATAATCGTAAATCTCACATCATAACTCTTAATCTAGGCGACAAAAGCAGGCGAATAATTAATACCATTATCAATTTCATCAATGTGATTGGTTGAAAATCGTACAAGAAACCCCTTTGATTATTTAACCTTCCGAACAGAAAAAAGTCAACGTCAAAAAATCGAAGAAATACAGTGGACTCTGCATAAAAGCATACGCCAATAAATTCAAATTCACGTCTCAAGCCAAGCATCGTCGTGTTCATGTTTGAACTCGCTTCTGTTCGACCGTTCATTTGTTCACGCCTTGCTGAAATCTGTTTCGTTCAATTGCTCACTTTTCTTGGGTCTTTTCAATCTCTGAGCCGATCTTTCTTTCACTCCTGCGTGTCAATTCGACGAGCACTGACTGCTGTTTAGACCGAGCAAATAATGACAAAATGCCGCCTCGCTATCGGCTTGCAGTACGCCCCCCTCCCCCCCAACGGCGACTCGCTATACTTATACACTACGCCTCGCATGTCCTCCAAGAGCAGAGCAGCGCACCCTGGTGTTTGTTTTGCCCGCCGCGACAAACGATGCGGCTGCTGCTGCTGCATCATTCGGCGGTTTCACGAACCAACTGGAAAACGTATCGCGCAACCATTTTCATGCATTTTTTTACATCGCATCATCCCATTAAAACGCCGGCATGATTATTCTCAACGCATGTTACAGACAGACAGACAGACAGACAGACAGACAGACAGACAGACAGACAGACAGACAGACAGACAGACAGACAGACAGACAGACAGACAGGCAGGCAGAAAGACAGACAGACAGACAGACAGACAGACAGACAGACAGACAAAGAATAATGGGTAGCTATGGATAAACGATGTGGAACATTGTATGAGGAAATCTCGGGTCTTCAGTCTCAAGCAACTATCCATCCGATTCAGGACTCGTATAATAATGATCACCCTGGGACATTGGGGCAGCCACAATAGGGAGCCCCCGCCCCCCCCCCCACCCACCAAAATACATTTAAGCACGTTTGGAATACTTTGCACAAGTGAGTTTTTCAAAAGTGTTACTGCTAAAAAAACAGCCGAAGGAAATAAACCTAGTCAAAGCCCACATCTAAAACAGATAACGGGAAATTAAGTAAAAGATATTAAAGTAAATATGAAATAGTACAGATTTAACTGTACATTTGGTTCCCTATTCCAGGAAATGTGTTCCTAATTATCAAAACATCTGCGCTGGTTCCAGTGGCTGTTCCAAGTGGGGGATGAGTGGGGATGCATCCGGCCCACCGGACTTCCGGATTTATTTTTTTGCTTGTGAAACCTATTTTGGGTAAAAGTGTAGTAAAATTAGAGATAAAAATTCTCTTTTGTCTGCAGCCTTTCTCGGTAAAAAATTATTGATTTTTTCCTTCTATTTTCATCCCCTCACCACCAACTTCCTATGAATTCATTCATCCCCGCCCACCAAGAAATCCTGCAACCGCCACTGGCTGGTCCAATTAATTAATTACCAAAGGAATCCAAATACAGTAGAACCTCGTTATAACGATAACGTATTAAGAGGGTCTGTGAAATTTAGTACGTTATATCCGAGGTAATTTATATCCAATGCCATCCAATACGGTAGCGCATCACACGGGACTGTATATTGCGGTACGTTATAATCGAGTGTGCGTTCTAACCAAGTCCGTAATAACGAAGTTCTACTGTAGCTTCAAGTTCAACAATCACGATAGTTGGGAGTATTTTTTGCATTTTTCGGGGTTTGGGGAACACTTACAGGTCGAAAATCTTGAAAAGATCGAACATTTTCGGGTGGGGTAGATTTCCCTCACTCCACTGATTTCTTGAAAACGTGACCACCAGTTGGGAACTACGGTAAAAGACGGTAAAAGGGATAAAATAACGTTTTAAAAACGTAAAATACGGTAAAAGAATAACGATTGTTCCAATAGTAACTGTCACGTGACCGTTTCCAGCGTCCATGCCGCGAAGATGGCCTTAAACAAATTGTGGATGACACAGATCGAGACGACGAAGAAGACTTCCGGTCTTAAGAGAGAACGGTCGAATCAATACGACGGGAGAGGATCCGGGCAAAACTAATTCATTTGCGAATGTCATCGGACAGAAAGCGAAAAAGAAACGGGTTCATCGCACCGCGTACAGGAAACACACACATGCACACACTGAACGGAAAAACGTCGACAGAGTAACATGGCGACAGCAGGGATGATTAAGACTTACATAATAGGCCTACACATCGGGCATCAAGGCAACTGCAGCGTCTAATCTAGACTTCTGGACTCCGGGGGTGGGGGGCTGACAAGGCCGGGGTGGAAGTCAGCTGTAGTAATGCCAAATGTGTTGAATAAAAACTGAAATTTAATAAATTAAATTCTGTAGAATTTGATAACTTCTTAGTTACTTATTAAAGGCATGACAACTAATTAATTTGGCATTCTATTTAAGTATGGATATCTTCTGATTTACAAGTGAAAAATGGTTGTGGAATTCAACATGTTGTGCTTACATCCATACTTACTTTGCTTGCCACCCTGTCCTAGTTAGCAGTCGGCTCGACTGTTGTAATTCTTCATATAATGGTATTGCCAGATCTAATGTGGAAAACTTCAAAGGATTCAAAGAAGTCTGTTGCCCTAGACTTCCAAGAAATATCACATTAAACCTGTTCTTAGAAATCTATCGACGCTGGTTGCCTGTAAGACAGAGAATTACATTCAAGACTGGTTCCCTTGTTCATAAGACGCTGCAGACTGACCACCACTGAAAACATCCTCACTGAAACAGACCTGACGACCGATTTCGAAATAAACATAGAACTAACGATAAAATTAATGGGGATTTTCAGTCCCCAGGCACAGATATCTAAAGTACTCTCCATCCGGCAAACAGTGTGTCTTAAATCTAGTCAGAAAGCACTTCTATTTCAGTTGATTTCCCCTTTACTGTTTTCAATTCCGACTGATTTCTTAATATAAAACCGGTATCTTTGTTGATGGATTTACACGCAATAGTACTCGATACCTTTTTGCGTGGGTGGGCGTCCGCAGAAATTTTTCCAGGGGGATGCAAAAGAAGGTCTTGTGACGAAAGAAATAAAAAAAAATTCTAGAGGGGTGCAAAACAAGGTTTTGTGACGAAAGAAACAAGCAATTTTACTTTTTTCATAACTCCATGATAATTTTTCAGGGGGGTGCAATTGCACCCCCTTGCACCCCCCTCCAGACGCCCATGCCTTTGTGTATCAGAACTGGTACCATACAAACTGCTCCATGAATACACTGCTATAACACTAAGAAAATTTTTCATTGGTGCCACCCTCTTCTTTTCTTAAATAATTTGCAGTTGTGGTCTCTGGTGCTGCTATAGTGTGCCAATGTAAAGTATCTCTCGTATACGGCACATCTACCTGGACATTAGGCTACTTTCCCAACCATTATTCTGTGTGTTTTATTAAATCTCCTCTCTCCCCTCTTCGTTCTAACCTTGTCTGTCCATGTTTGTGCACTTCATGCAGTCACTAAATGCTTTGCTTGATTGAAAAGTGCCAAAAAATTAACTCATTTGTAAACCAGTCGTTTTAACTGAAAAACATAACAGTGAACACTAATTTTAATAATAGACAAGAGCAGATAAATAAGAAAAAGTATATCCATTATATACAAAGGATACAAGTTAAAACCAATATAATGATTATTCTACTGATGTCAATATGGCAAAAGTATGTGTGTGTGTCTGTTTTTAGAGCAATATCCAGATACTGGCAAGGATTAAATAAAATCATGAATAAAATGCAATCAATTAATCAATTAAAATTAAGAATAATTCGTTTTTAATCATGTATATTTTCATTTGCCAAAACGAATTTCTTAAACCTGTAATTAAAATGCAATCAATAATTTCCTCACACATCCTCAGGATGATTTATTTATCTACTTAAGCAAACTTAGCTAAATATCTGTAATTTCATAAAAATACATTGAAAGATAGATAGTAAGGGGCAACCAAAAACGTTCTCATTTGGTAAATCTAAGTACAAGAGAGAGAGAGAGAGAGAGAGAGAGAGAGAGAGAGAGAGAGAGACTGAGGCAGACAGACATACAGATACAGAGACAGAGAGAGAAAGAAAGAGGCAAACAGAGAGACAGATACAGAGAGGCAGACGACAGAGAGGCAGAGAGAGAGAGAGAGAGAGAGAGAGAGAGAGAGAGAGAGAGAGAGAGAGGAAGAGAGAGAGAGAGGCCAACGACAGAAAGAGGCAGACGATAGACATGCACAGATATTATAGATCCTACTAATAAAAATAATGTTGTGATAAAAAGATTTTTAAACAGGAAACGACTTCCCCTTTATGCCTTGTCGCTTCAAAACCAAAGCCACGAAAAAGTAAATGAAATTATTCCAAAAACAGCGCGCCAATGAAAGCAGCTGTTGGATTCGCTAATAATTGGGTGCCTTTTAAAGGCATGAGTACCCTAACATAATCATTATTCAACTGATCAGACATGTTGACGACAATGAATGTCGAATAGCGTTGGAAAAGCATCTGGAAAATATAACAAGCGGGACCCTCACTTTCAGAAAAAGTTTTATTGCCAGAGTGATGATGTATGTATGAAAATTCCTGGTCACTGCTGCACGATGTCATTAGCTTATTTAACTAATTTATCTAGCATAACGAATCAATTACCCATCCTTTCCTTCTCCCTCCCTCCCTCCCACTGGCATGGCTCTCAAAAATACTGTTAATTGCTAAGAAACTGCCACATACAATAACCAACTCATTCGCTCAGGAAAAATCAAATTCGTGAACTTCTATAGCGCCATCCCGTTCACAAGTATGCTTGTACCTCCGAACAGCAGCAGCAGCAGCAACAACAGGACCAGCGTCGTATAAGCACAGTACCTGTAACGTCGCGTTGACGGTCGGGAAAAGAGCTGGAACAAAGAGTCTAAAAGCAGAATCCGAGAATGAAGTCGACGACGACCGGACTAAAAATTCGACAGATGGCGCTCGCTCTTTACCAGCTTAACGCAGCGGCAACACCGACACCGACTCCTCTCGGCGGGCGATGATACAGCCTCCTCGTCGACCGGTTAGTTACGGCAGTTCATCGCTGCCGAGAAACACGAAGGCCGAGCGCCGGGGAAAAACGCGCACCGACCGAGAAGAAGAAGAGAAGAAGAAGAAGAAGAAGAAGAAGAAGAAGAAGAAGAAGAAGCAGGCGGTCGAGCAGACGAGTCGCGAATGCCAATCAGAGCAGGCAGACGAACGAAGACACAAAGACAAAGATCGCGCACACGCACACACACACACACACGCACACAAACAAGCACCGAGAGTGCGTTATAATACGGCGTTCTTTGGCTAGAGATGGCTTAATGATCAGTGGACGCTTGGCATTTATCCCCATTCGGTTTCCCCGCATCAGAAGATGATATTCATTGCATCGCGAATGGCAAAGTGGACAGCATTTAAATTCCTCTGCCCATAGTTCACCATATAGAAATTATTACAACTAGACTACATTACATTCAATTTCAAATAGCAGTAGGGGCAGTGGCGGCTCCACCGGGGGGCAGGGGGGCCCGTGCACCCCCTATTGAGTGCCTGGCCCGCCAGTGGCCCCCTGTTGGGACCATATACTTAATGCTACATGCATTAAACAACAAATGGTTGGCCCCCATGATTAGAAGTTGCCACCCCAACGGCCCCCCACTTGCCAAATCCTAGAGCCGCCACTGAGTAGGGGCAGAAATATTTTTACACCCCCAACACCTCGACCCAATTTGAGACCGACCCCCCCCCCCAATCTCAGGTACGGGATGATCTTTTTCGCTTGTCAAACTTTTTTGGCAGGGGACCCCCAGAATTTACCGACACCCCCAATTGATGATCCTAGAAGTAACCCTGAGTAGGAGTTAGATCACCACCGAACATTTTTTACCTCCTTTTCCTTCATCCTTATCATCTTCTTCCCGTTAAAGCCCCACAAACACCCGACTAATCGAACAACAGTTATACTCTATAATAGGCCAATTGCGAGTTTTCTTATTTTTCTTAAGTTATCCTAAGTCAGAGACACGACAATTAAACGTTAAAATAGCCAAAAATACATCTACCTCGTCCCGCCCCCATCCATTATCTATTCCATTGCATTCTATGATAAGAAATTTTAAACCAAATTTTCCAAAGGAAAAAGAGAAACGTGTTAAATAATTATACGACATTTCAAGCCTTAATTGAACGATAAGTTTTAAGAAATACTTATGAATAAATATTACTTTTTAATTACTGTATACGCTTCTATAGTGCCTGTTATATTCTTCTAAAGGCATCGATCGATGGTACTACAGATCTGTTCTACAGGCAGCTGTCGGCTTTTCGAAAAACACCGGGATTTAGGATTACCCCGCCCCCAAAATTTTCTAACTCCGGGACGCAAAGATCAAAACTTTCCACACATATTATTTGGGAGTCGACCTCAACCAACACACATAATTGGTCAGTGAAATGACCACAGCCTCAGGCAAATAGCAGTTCAAGAAATCCAAGTCATGAATAATATATCGATGCTAGTTTTAATATGTATTCGCGGAGTTTAATGGAAACATGTCTCGAACTAAATCAGAACAAATTTTGTTCTTTATTTGCGAAAGATAATGTTTTGATGCTGCGAGAAGGGGCAGGGGACGATTCTGACAGTAACATATTTGACTGGATCCGCTAATATATCAAAGCATAAAACGTATCAACACCGACAACTCATTATGCGCTTCCTAAAATACCTCTCTGTCTCTGTCTGTCTGTCTATCTGTCTGTCTCTGAATCTTTGCCCCAATCGCTCAGTCAATGACCAAAAAAAAGAAACATTAATAGGAAACCCATCGACTATCTCTATTATATTATTTATTCTATTATTGTTCCCTCCATTAAGCCCTCTATAGTCAAAATGTAAGAACCCTTCCTTCCCTCCAGGCCTTCCCCTCTTCCGATGACTGCGTTGCCAAGACCTGCGGCGATTTTCCCCTGCTTGCTGCCAGTTAGGCAATTCCAAAGTCAATTCCAACCGAGATGAATGGATCGGGACGCGCTTGCTCATTTCTACCGGATATATAACGAGCATAAGCTAAGATGACGAAAAGTGCCGCGTTTACCTCTAACGCGTGTCAACCTGCTCGTCGGGTCTCGCTCGACTGCTCGCACTATTTGAACTGCTCACATCATTCGCCAACTTCCTCCTCCTCTTTTCCCTCCTACTTCTACTCCTTCTCCTCCTCTGCCGGAAGGGTGGCTTTGGCAAGTACGTTGTTCAAGAGACCACTGCATGGAAAAGCAAAATAGCTCAGCCAAGGATATTTCTAGGATTGTGAATTTGGGGGGTGTCGACCTCAAATGGGGGTGTCGGAGCTAATTAGTATGCATTTTGTATGCATACTATTGTCACATTACCAAATTTGGGGGGTGTCGACCTCAAATTGGGGGTGTTGGAGGGGTGTTAGGGGGTGTAAAAATATCCCTGAAGCTGCTCGGCTACATGGAGACAAAAGATGGAACGAAGAGGAGAAAAAGGAAGAGGAGCCCGGGAGGAGGGAAGGAGGACGAGGAGGAGGCAAAGCGTGACGTAATACGCAGGTGCATTCGTCCACTCGTCTGCGCTGGGCGCAGGTGGGAGGGCGCGAAGATTCCCACTCGGCCAGACGTCTGCATGGCGAAAACCCGCTTGCAATATATTCGGACGAACAGACTACCAGTGATGTCAATCCTTGTCCTGGTCATTGTCCTTAAGGACCCCAATGACCAATTTGAAATTCTTGTCCTTGTGGGTATTGTCCTTGTCCTTATCCTTGTGGCGTAGTCCTTGAAAATGTTTATTAGAATCAAATTAGGCGAATGTTATTTTCATCTATAATATTAAGATCCTTGTTCTGTATGTCTGTTACCTTCAAGCGTTCTCATTGGTTGACGAAGAAGCGTTTGACGAAGGGTACGTTTAGCACGGTTTAGTCGAGTCATTGCAGCGTCAGAGGGGTGGGCGTGCGACGACGTTGCTATTGGTAACAATTGTCCGTAGCGTGCGACGACGTTGCTATTGGTAACAATTGTTCGTAGCTTGAGGAAGTTGCGCATTTTTAACGTACATTTTAACGTACACAAAAAATACGTGTACAGTGTCACAAATGGTCACAGTTGCGTGATTTTAACGTGCATAGGCCTAATTATTACGTGGCGCAGAGCTTGGCTAGGTGGCGATCATTGAAATGTTGTTCAGCATGAATTCAATGATTGGGTATTAGGTATAGGTATTGGATTAGTATTATCCTGCACTGCGAGCGAAGCGAGCATCTTTCTAGTTGCTAATTATAAGCGTATGTTCAAATGAAGGGCGGGGTTGGAGATAGCGAAGCTTACGATAAGAGATAACCACGTAACCACAGTCGCAAGATTTCGAAGGATGCACGATTATAGGAGACATCAAAGCTGAAGTGTTTTGAGTTTCAAAGCCTGTTTATTTATTTATTTATTTATTTAAGGGCTGCGGATATTAACGATTGATTAATCCATTAATCATTACAATTTTTATTTGATTAAATTTTAATATTTTGTAACTTATTTACTTGAATACCTACTTCGCTTACTATATGTTTCTATTTCGTTCAGACAACAATGGCGAGTAATGAAAGCAATGCTGCAGTTAAGCATTTAAGAGGAGAGACGAGCAAGCACTTCAGTTTTTTTAAATCTAACTGCAGACGGCAAAGTAGACAATAGGGCCTATGCAGAGTTGCAATGCAAAGAGATCAGCTAAAACTTATATGTAATTAACCGATTAGAAATTTCCCGATTAATGGAACAAGAAAATTTTAATCGTTACCAGCCCTAATTTATTTATATGATTTGTCTCATCACTTAATTGGCGTAACACCTCTGTCCCCCCTATTATAATTAATTAACTCGTTCCTAAACTGCTCCCAATTGTTTCCAACTTGAGTATAGGTTTATTTCCATCCATCCATCAAGTAGAGCATTCCACCCTTCCACCATTCCACCCGCCATGCCCCATCCCAAGTACTGCTAGCCATTAATCGCTACCAACGATCTGATATCAGATGAATTGATTCTCGATTGAAAGTCAGCACTTTTAGTGATGTATGGAACACCCAAGTCATTAGACTGCCATTTTAATTAACGATGAATGCTTCATGCAGAAAGAAGACAAGATAGTAACTGCAAATATTAACCAGCATTACATTTATTTAGCTGTCAATCAATCCGCCAGTCAATCAATCAACCAGCTTCTGTAGTGCCATTATTTAACTGCACTTTGGCGTCAGTCGATGATTGCTTAAGAGTGAAAACCGTAGTCAGAAGAAATCCTGTCAAAGATCCCGGTAGTTAATGAGTTAATGGTAGGATATGCACACGGGTATGGGTCCACCTGAGGGCACGGATACTGTGGACATGCAATAAATAATTGCAGGAACTGAAAAAAAAACTAAGAATCGATCCAAAGACAAAACTCAAACGAAATGAAACTCTTGTGAATAATCAGATTTGACTGGCAACTAAAAAGACAAAGCATGCAACGGTGGCAAAATGAAAGACAGACAGACCGACAGACAGATAGACAGACATACAGACAGATAGAGAGACAGATAGACAGAAATAGAGACAGACAGAGAGTGAGACAGAGACATAGAGATAGAGCAAGAAAGAGACATACAGAGAGAAAGAGACAGCGAGAGAGAGAGACAGACAGAGACACAGAGAGACAGAGACACAGAGAGAAAGAGACAGCAAGAGAGAGAGACAAAGACAGATACAGAGAGACCATACTCATTTATATCCCTTCGGATGTAGCGTTCTTCACAGTTAACCTGGCGAGCAATCGATGCCTGCGGTGCACAAGGTGCAGCCGAACGAACGAGCAATCTCTTCTGAACGAGCACAGCATTGAGCACTGTGAGTAAGTAGCTGCTCAATTGAGCGCAGTTGGTTTTTTCAACACACCGCGATTGCCTAAACGGAAAATCGATCGCACGTGTTTCTCGACGGTCACAGCTTGTTTATTGCATTGCACTCGGAGAATCAATTGAAATAAGTGATGATGACAAACTTTATTGGTCTAAATTCACTGTAATTCAGGATAGAACGAAGAATTTTTCGTTCAAGTTGAAAAGCCAGAGTTTACCTGACCAAATACTGGCCTACTTCCAAATCACACACACACACACACACATCGAATGGCTTGTTAGCGTGTAATGAAGAAAAATGCAAATATTAACCTTAATTAATATCGATAATGTCTCGAACACTGCAAATTTTAATATTATTCACTTTATTGCTGAGTTGTCGAACCGTCAGAAACATATTAGTTCACTCACTAACAGACTCGCTTACTAACTCACTCCCTTATTAACTCACTAGCTCACTCTCTCTGTCTCCGTCTCTGTCTGTCTGTCTCTGTTGCTCTCTCTCTCTCTCTCTCTCTCTCTCTCTCTCTCTCTCTCTCTCTCTCTCTCTCTCTCTCTCTCTCTCTCTCTCTCTCTCTCTCTCTCTCTCTCTCTCTCTCTCTCTCAATTCTCAATCTCACCACTCTCTCGCCCATAAACAGAAAGGAAATTTAAACTTAAATATGGGTGCTTTTCGATTTTCAAAACACTGTAGGGTCTGACTACTTACACCCATAAATTTTCGCCATGCAGTTAAGGTCAAGCAGGCAAAAAGCAGCCTCTTCTACCTCCATCTACAGGTTGTCACCGAGGCACTAACCAGAGTATATGTATTAAAGTTATTAAACCCCATTCTAATCGAACTAAACGTATATGTGGACCGATATTTATAATGACATCAACAGATTGTATATTGTCAGTAACAAAAATACCAGACGCTATCTGTGTGCCTCTACGGACTCCAGAGGCCATTTCAAATCATCGGGAAATGACTGGACTCCGTGCAAATTGACCGCACGAACAACAAACAGATTTCCGCACCGCTTTCGGTATCATATACAGTACGCGCGGGCACGACTTCGTTGGAAATCGCGAGAAATAACACTGCGAACATAAATAACACGCCTCCTCCGAATAGCTTCCTATAGACGAGATTTCTCGCTCGAATTCTATTAAATATTCCATTTAAGTGGACAGAAATCCGATAAAAAAAATCGCTGGTCCGTTGCAAAGATGAGCTGGCGGGTCGTGGTAAATTCGTGGCGGAGTTTGTAAACCGTCCCACCTAATCTGTTATTCATGAAAACGGGTCTTTCCGGGCCATAACAACTGCTGGTATCAATCATCAGCAACGTTTTTGGTCCAACGCCATTTATCATAAAAAGAAACTGATACCACCATAATGCTTCTTACACAAGGCACCTTAATAAAGAATGAATGCCAAAACCGTGACGTCTACTTTCTCTAGGAGGATATGACACAAGAAAAAAAATACCCAGTACCGTTAAGTCTTCAGTATTTTTAGTGTACATTTCTCCGCAAATCATATCTCTGGCGGACAGCAATAAATATTCCGCCGATAATGGATGCTGAAGATTTGTTGAAAATTTGAGGCTTATATAATAATAATAATAATAATAATAATAATAATAATAATAATAATAATAATAAATCATCATCACTTAACAATCAATTCAATTCAATTCAAGAATCAAAATTTTAGAAATTTTATTTTGCCCACGAGACAAAAAAATAATTCCAGGAGCGTACCTAGGGTATAATTATGACGTCCGTTGCAGACATGGGCGTAACCCTGCCGTCGACATTGGGAGGAGATCAGAAAATTAAATTGGCAATTTAATACGTCTTTAATTAAGCAATCGTGATATTTTATTGACACAAGATTACAACTGCAAATATTTTTGACGAAGTGAACTGGTCCATGATGTGCTCAACGTCAATTTGTTCAGTGTCTTCTATTTTTACGATGACACCCAGTGTTTATTCTAGACCTGTTGGGGGGAATCCCCCAAGTTTTAAAATCCCCCCCAAAAATTGTATATGTTGGCTTGGGGGATGGAAATTTCCCCCCAAAAGCGTGGAAAGACACATCTTGTCCCCCAAACATTTCAAACTTTCCCCCAATGTCAAGGTGGCTAGAATAAACACTGGATGACACCACAGCCTTCACGTCCCCTTCTAGTGGCACCAAGGGCATCTGCCCTACCCGCCATGCCTAGGTACGCCACTATACGCTGTGAGTCAATAAATCACGCCCTTTTTACTTTGGCTATAACTTTGCCAAATTGTGACCAATCTGATAAAACGCGTGCATCAATCGTAGATGTGCAGACAAATGCTAAGAGCATCGAGCTAAATTAATCAAATTCATTTACTGTACTTAACACTGTTCCTTAAACCCACATTTGACTTACTGTCTAGGTTCCTGCCTCAGTATCTCCACTACTTCCGCTTTCACCTGTTTCTCAAGGTACAGGTTCAAAGCACTTACCGCCCGCTTGGTACCTCCCCGTCCCCATCCATCCGTCCGTCCATCCATCCATCCAACCACCCACCCACCCACCCACTCACCAACCCACCCACCCAGCCATCTACAGTATCCAACCAATCCGTCCACCCAACCATCCAGACAGTTCTCTCATAGGCGCTAATTTCTATCAGACCTCTACGATCGACGAGGTCCCCCACTTTTGGGGAGGCTACCATAGGGAAGGGAAAAATTATAGCCCCCATTTTCCAACCAAATTAACGCCAACCGGTCCTGTGAAATAAATGGTGAAACAGACCAGCGCACTGGCCTCGAAATGGAACCAATCACCTCGTACTGCGTAGCGTTACACTGGTATTCGATTCGTCGTCCCAAAAGGCAGTGACTGCACTGCTTTCGGATCAAATCGACAAGATTTAGAGCACTTCTGTTCAACCGTCAAAAGGAGAAGAAACGAGTGCCAGAAATCGGTCAATAACAACGGCCAGTCAGTCCGCGGATATAATCCGACGATTGCGCCGGAGAAGTACGGAAGCCGGATGAGGACATTGCGTTCAGACGCGTTAAAAATCTCTCAAGTAAAACCTCTGTGCAATAATGCAATAGATTTTGAACGTATAATGGGAAACGGTTGGTATAAAGCACTGGTTCCCTGGGGGAAAAGTCGACGTAAATCTAGTAGTTTCTGTACCTAAGAGAGCCACCATGTTCTAAATTTCTTTTTAATTTAAACGATACTCTAGATGACCCTGAACTCGGCTCTTACTACGAACAATTTATTTGATGATGGGAATCGATACGCTTATAAAATTATAAAAGTCGTGTAATATCATTCTTAACGCTAAGAATCTAAGTTCTACAACTATGAAAGTAGTCATTATATCAAATATTGAGACATCGCGAGCTACATTCCGAAAGCTAGCGGGCTACAAGTTGCTCGCGGAACATAATTAGGGAACTTCCGGTAAAAACGATAAAAGACCGTACATGTTTAAACGAATGTTTTTATAAATTTCGAAATTTTTAACGCGTAAAAACGAAATATCCTCATCCGGCTACCGTAGCAGAACGAACGCAAAGCAGACGACAAACGAAGATTCCCCGACAGCTGCCGTCTGCCCCTGTCTCTCTCCCCCGCCCCCCACAGCACAGACCCATCGGGGCCGGAGCGACGGTCACTGCAGCGCCGACCGGCCCGGTCCTAGAAACATATTCGCTATCGGTACCCAGCGGACGGACGTTAATGCAAGTAGTGGTTCGGTCGACCTAATGCGCAATTTCGTCCACTCGGAGAAAATGGAATTAGCCGCTTCCGGATGATTGAGACTGATGCCGAGGAACGCGCCGCCCGGTCCACCCCCCACCTCCCGGCTCTTATTATTGCCGTCACATGTTGATGCAATTTTGGCGGCCACGGACCGTACACTTCGTCGTGTCCTGGTCCATCCCCCCTCCCCCGGCCGCCCGCCCGGACCAGCGCTCAGTCGCAGACGCAGCAGCCACTGTCCGTCCGTCCGTCCGTGCAGGCTCGGTGGTCGAGACGCGACCGGCAGAACGGGAGAGGGGGAGAGACAGGCGGTCCCGTGAAATATTGATAACCTCGGAGTATAGTTACAGGGAGGCGGCGGAGGACGACGCATTAACTGAACGTGTGACAATTTATTGCCGACAGGACTTGATGAGTTCATCGGTTCCTGCGGTTTGTCTTAAATATTTGCGAATAGTCGGGAGTGGACGGTGGGCTGAGAGGGGCAGGAAAAAGAGAGGGATGGAGGGAGGGAGGGGGGATGGCAGAACTCAATAAGAAATCGCGGTGGCTTGTGTGGCGGCAACCGAAGAGGTTCATCTTTAGACAAAACAACACCACTGTTTTCGCAGCTCTTCACTTCCTAATTAGTCGATGTCGACGGCAAATATTCATCCATGCATCTACTCGGAACTACTCTGTCACTGTCACAGACTCAGTCGTCGGGCCGAATCGGTGCGCTAAATAAATAAACAAACACGTAAGTAGGTAAGTAAGTAAGTAAGTCGGCCGAGTTTTCGTAATAGTAACTAATCGCAGTTGTCAGACCGCGCGCGGTTCATATCGCTTGCGCTAACGAAGTCTGGTAACCTATTTTTAAGCAAGGACGGATGCCTGCCCTCAATACCTGAAGTCCTATCGAAAAACCTGCCGCCGTAAAACAAACTTCTAGACCAACGGCAATGGTACCGACAAACATAGAGATGATTTAACGACGTGCTTTACGATAAATGACTCTATGTACGGTTTGCAAGAAGACGCAATTCAAATAAACCATAGAAATTAATACTCACTGGAATCTGAAAGTGGTCTATCTATGCCTCTATGGCAAACGTAAAGGAAAGTTAAATCCAATGTGCCACCAGTCCACCACCTCTGCTAAGTTTATACGACGGTTACTATGGAAACTATTAGAAATCACCGTAAAACTTCTAATACAAGCGTCAGCTTCTAATGCAACAAACGACTTTATACGCCGGATGTTCGAGACCCAGCTTCTATTGGGAGTTTTACGGTAACGTGATCACAACAAAATCTTTAAAAACTGTCTTCACTTTCAGAAACCATAGAGACTCGATCGTTCAGTTGATAATTAATTTCTATGGAATAACCTACATCTCGCATCCGGGTATTTGCTAGCTTAGCTACAATTTGTTTTGCGATTAACCCCTTAACTGGTGACCCCGGATATATCCGTTCATTTTACATTGAGTTACAGTTAAATACCCAGTTAAGGGGTTAATTAACACTCCACATGCAGTATAGGGAATGCTTCATGTTGAAAATACATAACCCTATTCCCAATTTCCCATCCTTGAATAGACGTAACTGACCTTGGGATAAATAGATAATTATCCTATAACCCAGATTTGTTTAAAATTAAAATTGTTCATATAAAAATTGTTTTCGCGTGAAACTAAAAACACGGCAGAGAACAACGAAGATTAGCAGGTAACGTGCGAATCACTCATAGAAAAAGATGACATATATGATTATTTTAATTAGACAGTCACAGAGCACCTCCTGTGGCTGAGATTAGATAATAAGATAACACGTCATCCGTAAAAAATTCGCTATTGCTGTCAAATCTAACGCTGGCATGCACCTGATTGATCTGTTTGGGGTTTTTAATTGTTTGAAGCCAGTCAGTTCACAGGAGATGTGCATAGACTATAATAATATAATCGGGCTGCCTGCATTTTCCTTGAAACTAGTTTCCCGTCAAGTAAGACGGGGTAGTTTCTCATTTTTTCCCGTGCAACGTCCAATGAAGATCGTCGCCACGGTCGTAGCAACGTCCAACCAAACGATTACAAAATGACGTCAGCGCACCAAGCTCCGCCCACGCAGTCACGCCATACACACACTTTAAAATTATATATAATGATTATTCAGAAATGAAGGCATTAAAGTCAAGGCTGTAATTAATAGAACGAGCCTCTTTGCACACCGCTAAAGCCCCCCAATCAGCGTCCGAGACTCGATCGCAGACAATATGATTGAATTAATTTCGCCCAGTGCGGCCCTTCGTGAGACACCCTGTCGCCACAACTCCACAATAATCATCGATCAATCGACGACGACGGCGAAGGAGGAAGCATCGAATTAAACGCAGGGATGGAAAAAGACCGCGATCAATATACCCGACCACGCTAGACGGACATGCAGAGACATAGTGATACAGACAGAGACAGAGACAGACGCGGCCACGGCTGCTGCTGCTGCTGCTGCCAGCGATCTCCAGACGCGATGTAGTTGCACTCTCTTCCGATTAAAAGCACTTACGCGGTGCCGAACACGATCAAACGACATCGGGTGGAGTAAGGAGACCATGGCGTCATATCGACAAACAGTCTTTAACAACAGGCGAGAAGAGACCAGCGCGCATTTAATTAACCTGGTGTCAACGCTAACCACGATTACGCACACATATCGGTGTTCCGTGTCATTTGTGATTGCGTGTCTGTCTGTCCGTCTCTCTGTCTGTCTCCTGTCTGTATTGTCTGTCTCTCTCGTGGACCTCGAGACAGTTTATGAGCAACTCGAGGTTGACGGCAAATGACCATGTTGACTAATCTGATGATGGAGACACTGAACGAGAGACCATCCGCTGGTGGCGCTCGGCAAGTTAGATGCTTGTGGGTGGGTTGGGTCGGGACTCGGGAGGGGGTTGGTTCATAGACCGAGATGAAATTGAGTGCTTGTGGGGTCGGAGAATCCGTATTTTATTTTACAATACAGAGAAGCGCCAATGTCTTGTTTGTCTTCGTTATAACTAAAAATCATGGAAGAAGAAGGCAATAAATAGATAGCAACGAACTTGGGACATTGACAATGGGCATCAACTGGCAAAGATGGCCTAGAGCTCCATTTACACAGTTAAAAGCTATTGCCATTTCAATCCATTGGACATGATCACACCACCGAGACTGAATTCTTCCGCACGATATCCTGCACAGGTTATTCATAATGCATAGATTTTTTTGGATTTTGACCCTTAGATACAAAAGACAATAATTAATTATTGGCTAAGTGACCCGACGGTATTACACACTAGAGTATGACCCACAACTGACGGGCAAGAAACATTATTTCTATGGACCGTACTCATATAGGAGTATCCAGAACAATCTCTATGGTCACTGATCTATGCCCACCAGCAAGGAATCTGCTTCTGCCATTGGCGTCTATTAATAGACAACAATGGTTTCTATGGTTTCTGCCCACCAGTGGGCGGAGCAACCGGACCTTGCTGGTAAACACTGGATACCCCTATAGGCCTTCGGACAATAATCCTCCGCATGATATCTTGCCCATATATATGAATAATGAATTGATTTTCGTGATTTTGTCGCGGATATGTAAAAGGCGTGAATTCTTATCTAGTTGATGACACTGTATTTGACACTAGAGTAGGGTCCGTATTATATAGTCTACCTCATCTCTTTAGCCTTCCATTAGTCTGGGATTTAGCAAATTAATAAAGAAATCCAAACATTGTTCGAAACTGATCGAAGCAACAACTTATCCTTCATAGGGTGTTCGGGTAGGAGGCTATATCTCAACCAAATATGGTACGATTTTCAACATTTTAAAATTTACCTTGTTCCAATTACATTCCTCTACAACTTTGTCGCTCATAAAAATTAGGCTACCACTCAAAAATGTTAGATTCACAGCTTGGAATAAAAAACATTTGGAGGGGTTGCTGTTTTAGGCCAGATAGTGGACCGCATTCTATATTTTTTAAAATTTGCACTGATGATTGGAAAGAGGAATAAAAATGCAAAACAATTGTGTATACTTTATCTTCTAAACTTTCAAACAACTCGAGCAATTGCACGTGGAAAAATCCAATATTACGCGAAAATACGCAAAAACGCTATAGTATTCAAGTACATCTCCAAAATTTTTCCTCGCAGTCAGAGACATTTCCATTTTCCATTACCTGGTCGTTAACGGGTTAAAAACATAGATACATCGCAGACAGTAGCAGCAGTGATGGAGACATTTGTCGTATCTGGCGACACATCATCAGAATGAGCCTGTGTTACCATTCGACATCGGCCGCTGCGTCCGCATCCAACGCACGCACGCACCATCAAATATTTATGCGCTATAAAAATGGGAACGTTAACAGAGTTCCTATGAATCCTCTGGCGAGAATGACAGCCTGCAGCTGTCCAGTAATAGGAGAAGTGCACCTTTCTAAGGCAAAAACAAACCAATTAAGACAGTCAACAACAGCGCTATATAAGCAGCCCTGTATTCCAAAGGTCTTCAGGTAACAGCTGATAATTAATTCTTCGTCTAAACGCAACGAATACCAACTTAATTAAGAAACATATTATTACGCATTTTAATGATGATTACTTTACTATTTCACAAATCCATAACACTGTAACTTCACTCAGTCTCTCTCTCTCTCTCTCTCTCTCTCTCTCTCTCTCTCTCTCTCTCTCTATATATATATATATATATATATATATATATATATATAAAAAAAAATATATATATATATATATATATTCTAACGAGTTCTCTCCAGATTTACTTCTAATAGTCCATGCATTATGAGGTGGTGGCGCCATAGAAGTTTCAGATTAGATAACTCTTCTGTTATCTTTTCTTCCACAGTGACAACATCTCTCTGTTCCTATTTTCGTGCCTCTCCGTCGCTTTTAACTTTTCGCCCCCTTTTTTTAAAGCCACCCCGTTAATCGTTTTTAACTTTTCGCCGCTCTTTTTTCATCCAACCCGAACCGAAAACTACGAGAGCCGGATGAGGCCATTTCCTTGTCGAAACGATCGCCGAAGTTGCGCGCGCGTCAAAAAACCGAAAGCGCCCTCATCGGGCTTCCGTAAATACGGCGTGATGTCCGTATGTAATATATTGCACTTCTGCACTTGCGCCTGATAATGCAATTGATTCGATTGACTGTTCAAGAATGACGACCACGGAAACCAAGGTCGACAACGAATCGACTAAATGGTCGACAATTGGCAGCCAAACGCCTGACAGTATCTACCGCCAGTAACCTGCCACCGCCGCCTGCATGCACTCGTGTTGCTACGCAGAGACAACAACGCACGTGCAACGACAACACAGACAGCTCCGACTCGCACCGGGGGCGACAATGCCGAAGCGAAGTCAGGGCAGATCTTCTCAGCTTCGATGAGCTCGCCAGTTTGTCAGTACTTGTGTTTAAATCAATGAAATCGTACGCAGAGGTTGACACAGCTAGAGGTGACTGCATGCCGAAGCTCTTATGCTTAGTTCTACCATATTCCATATTCTACCATATTCTACCATATTATTATCAACACCATCATTTTCATCGTCAACATCATCACCATAATCCTCATCATCCTCATCATTATTATTAGTTAGTAGTAGTAGTAGTAGTAGTAGTAGTAGTAGTAGTAGTAGTAGTAGTAGTAGTAGTAGTAGTAGTAGTAGTAGTAGTAGTAGTAGCGGGGTCTGTTTTAACGTGCAGTGATACACAAAATGTGCAGTAATAAAATGAAAACGTGCAGTGGAAAAAGACAATTTTCTCCTTTTTTGCTTTTTTGCGTGGATGTCCAAAAATTTTTTGAGTTAAGTGTAGTGATAAATTTTCCTTAAAACAGTCCCTGAGTAGTAGTAGTAGTAGTAGTAGTAGTAGTAGTAGTAGTAGTTGTAGTAGTAGTAGTAGTAGTAGTAGTAGTAGTAGTAGTAGCAGTAGTAGTAGGCTAGTAGTAGTATCGGTGGCATAGCCAGGATTCCAGAATAAGGGGCAGCACCTCAACATTTTTGGGCAAATTGTCTTAAAGTCTTTACAGCAAAAAACTCATTGTGTCAATCACTTTGATCTTTCATCCCTTCTTCTTGCGGGAAGTTACCAAGGCATATCCATAGGATACTTTGTATTTACAGCGACATCCCCCACATCCTCCGTTCCTTGGGGGATGAATATTAATCATTTGGGAGCAAAGGATATATTATCACACCCCTGCCCCACCCATAAATGTTCTACCCATTATCTTCCTGTATATCTATCTATGCTCATAATACAATTTACTGTATAATATAGACACACAATATATCTGTAAAAACTTTGAAAGCTCACCAGCACAAACGCACACCTTTAAAACAATTAATTAAGCGAAATATAAGCAGTTACTTACTTTCAAGGAAAGATTCAGAATATCTCTTTGAGTGATGATAGAGAGACTTTGAACCCTGTCCTGGAAAAAAATTCACAAAACAAGATCAGTGCCATCACAGAGCACAGGATGGCATCTTACTTATTTGACCTTGATGCAATATCACTGTTTTAAAGAAGGAAAAGTGTTGTCACTGTGCAACTGGAATATGATAGGGCACTTTGATTTTAGTCTTAGGAAAAAACAAAAGCTAGATAACAATGTTAGTTGCATATACATCTGGCACTTGCATGGCTTATATACACCGTGATCACGAAAATCGGGACCCCCTAGATTAATGAGTATAACTTAACAACCTTTCGACCAATCATGCTGAAATTTTAACTATAGTAGGCCTAGAAGGCAGTCTCGATCCTCAAAAAATATTTCGCCTCTACGCTGCAGCTGGTACAAGAAAGAAGGACATCACTGGCGCTCGTCTTCTGCGTGCTCGTCCGACTTTCACCAAGTCCTTAATTGTGTCAGTTGGTGTTTCAGCACTCGGTCGTACAGCTATTCACTTCGTCGAGCCGGGGGGTGAAAGTTAACGGAAAGTATTACAGAGACGGTCTACTGATGCAGGGACTGCTGCCGGACACCCGAACTTTCTCAGATTATTACACATTCCAACAGGACGGCGCACCGGCACACAGAGCTCGAGAGACAGTTGAACTGTTAGGTAACGAAGCGCCGGACTTCATTCCTCCTACTCTCTGGCCACCCAACAGCCCGGATTTGAATCCGGTGGATTAAAAAATTTGGAGTGTTATGCAGGAACGCGTTCACCGAACGAAAGTCCGTGATATTGAGGACCTGTGACAACGCATCATGCAAGTGTGGGACGAGATTGATCAAGGCATCATTGATGCGTCATTCAAGCAATTGCGTAGGCGTCTTCGTGCATGTATTGCAGCAAATGGCGGACCGTTTGAACACAAACTATGAGTGGAATATCATTAGAACTATCTAAAGTACACGTACTACAACTTTGTTGAATATTAGTTGACTTTTCGTTGAGTTATCTTCATTAATCTAGGGGGTCCCGATTTTCGTGATCACCGTGTATTGGCTGTATGAGCATATGCTAGTCTATCTAAATATGTAACTTCTTTCTATACAAGCTTGCAACTACAATGAAATTGTGTAATGTAGAGCTTATTTTGACAAGAAAATCTCGTCTATATGTCAAAAATGTCAGACCATTTGTCTTTTATTGATTAATAAACGCTAGATGTCAACAAATAATATTTCAATATGCTACAATATTGGATAATGGTCAAATCACAAACCCAAAGTGGCAACATCAAATAAACTCAAATAAAAGAACTTCTATAGCGCCGTTATCGCAATGCACA